>JAPZIH010000889.1:90000-110000 GCA_027410445.1 Discoglossus pictus | reverse complement strand
AATTACCCTGATATAAACTGGATAAACGAGACCAGCAGCTCAGCTAAGGGGAGCAGGTTCTTGAGTACACTCAGGGATCATTATCTGGCCCAGGTAATACAAGAACCTACTAGAAATGGGGCCATCTTGGATTTAGTCATCACAAGTAATATTGATATAATATCAAATGTAAAAATAGGGGAACCCTTGGGGAACAGTGATCACAACACAGTCTCATTTGAGATTGAATACAAAAAACAGAGTTGTAAGGGGCCAACAAAAACTCTAAATTTTAAAAGGGCTAACTTTAATGGGCTACGGGCAGCAATACAACACATAGACTGGGACAAAGAACTTACAGGGAAGAATACTGAAAATAAATGGACAACATTCAAATCCTTACTAAATAAACATACTCATCAGCATGTACCATGTGGAAATAAAATGAATAGGAGTAAATCACATCCCATGTGGCTTAACAATGACTTAAAGATCATGATGAGGAAAAAGAAATATGCATTTAAATTATACAAGAAGGAGGGAACAGAGGCAGCTTTATGTGACTATAAGGAAATCAACAAGGCTTGCAAAAGGGCTATTAGACTGGCTAAAATAGAAAATGAGAAGTCAGTTGCAATGGAAAGTAAGACTAACCCTAAAATATTTTTTAAATATATTAATGGGAAGAAGGCCAGGAAGGAATCGATAGGACCATTACAATGTGACACAGGCCATCTGATAATTAGTGACCAGGAAAAGGAAGATGAGCTAAATAGGTTATTTTCGTCGGTTTACACAAGGGAGGTACCAGTGGTTGGGACACCGCAACATAATGGGGCTACACTACCTTTACTAAATAATTGGTTAACGCAGGAAGAAATACAAAAGAGGTTGGAGAAAATAAATCTTAATAAAGCCCCAGGTCCTGATGGAATACATCCAAGGGTACTAAGGGAGCTGGGTTCTGTAATAGCCAAACCATTATATCTAATCTTTCAAGACTCACTCACTACAGGGTTTCTACCAGATGACTGGAGAAAAGCAGAGGTGATACCTATATTTAAGAAGGGATCTAGAGCAAATCCGGGGAATTATAGACCAGTGAGCCTCACTTCTGTAGTTAGGAAGCTTTTAGAAGGGTTAATAAGGGACAGAATACAAGAATATGTCTATTTGAACAGGATCATAGGTAACAGTCAACATGGATTTATGAAGGAAAGGTCGTGTCAGACCAATCTAATTAGTTTTTATGAGGAGGTTAGTAGGAACTTGGATCAGGGCAACTCAGTGGATGTAGTCTTTTTAGATTTTTCAAAGGCATTTGATACAGTGCCACATGGAAGACTAGTGAGCAAACTAAGGGATACAGGAATTGCAGTAAATATCTGCTCATGGATCGAGAGCTGGCTAAAAGACAGGAAGCAAAGGGTTGTTGTAAATGGAACATACTCCGATTGGTCTAATGTGATAAGTGGGGTTCCTCAAGGTTCAGTATTAGGTCCTCTCCTTTTTAACATATTTATTAATGACATTGAAGTAGGACTCGAATGTAGTGTCTCCATTTTTGCTGATGACACTAAGTTGTGCAAGGTAATAAAATCAGATAATTATGTACTTTCCCTACAAAAAGATTTGCATAAATTAGAGAAATGGTGGCTAATTGGCAGATGAGATTTAATACAAATAAATGTAAGGTTATGCATTTGGGTAGGAACAATAACCAAGCAATCTATAATCTTAATGGGGCAAATCTAGGGGTATCAGATATTGAAAGGGATTTGGGAGTACTAGTGGACAACCACCTAGGTAACAGCGCTCAAAGCCAAGCAGCGGCTACAAAGGCAAATAAAATATTAGCATGTATTAGGAAGGGTATAGAAGCCAGGGAAGAAGATATAATTCTGCCACTATACAAATCTCTAGTACACCCTCATTTGGAATATGGAGTACAATTTTGGGCACCACCTCATAAAAAAGACATTTTAGAGCTGGAAAAAGTACAGAGAAGGGCTACAAAACTAATAAGGGGAATGGAGGGGCTAAGTTATGAAGAAAGACTAACAAAATTAAACTTATTTTCGCTAGAAAAAAGGCGTTTACGAGGGGATATGATTACCTTATATAAATACATCCAGGGTCAATATAAGGCTTTGTCAAGTGAACTTTTTGTAGCAAGAGATTTTCAACTGACAAGAGGACATCCTTTGAGGTTAGAGGAAAAAAAGATTTCACCTTAAACAAAGAAAAGGGTTCTTCACAGTTAGGGTGGTTTAACTGTGGAATTCTCTACCAAAGGAGGTGGTGAAGTAATCACTTCAAAAAGGGATTAGATATATTTTTGAATAAATAGGGCATTCAAGGCTATCCTAGATAACTAGCAAGGAATATTGATCCAGGGAGAAATTTGATCGCCAGTTTCTGGGGTCAGGAAGGAGTTTTGCTTTTTTTTCCCCTTATGAGACAATTGGCAAAGTTTCAATGGGTTTTTTTTTTCTGTTTGCCTTCCTCTGGATCAATTAACAATTAACAATAATAATAAATAGTCCACATTAAAAAGATCAATAGAGATCTAAAAAGGTTGAACTTGATGGACTAACTATTCATCCTCCAATACTATACTATTAATAATTATTTAATCAATAATTTAATTAATAACTAATCCGCATATTGCAGATCAGAGGAGATCTTAACAGGTTGAACTTGATGGACTGAAAGTCTTTTTTCAACCTTAATTACTATGTAACTATGTAACTATGTAACACTCGGGCTGGCACTAAACTCAGGCAGGCAGTCACACACTCAGGCAGGCACTAACTCAGGCAGGCACTCACTCACACACTCAGGCAAATATTCAGGCAGGCACTCACTCAGGCAGGCATACATTCACTTAAGCATGCACACACTCACTCAGGCAGGCACTTACTTAGGCAGGCAGGCACTCAGGCAGGAAGGCAATTACTCAAGCAGACAGGCACTCACTCAGACAGGCAGGCAGGAACTCACTCAGGCAGGCACTCACTAACTCACACATGCACACATTCAGGAAGGTACTCACTCACTTACTCAGGCAGGCACTCGCTCACTCAGACAGGCACTCACTCAGGCAAGCACTTACTCAAGCATGCAAACACTCACTCTGGCAGGCACTCACTTAGTCAGGTGCTCAGGCAGGCAGGCACTCACTCAGGCAGGCACTCACTCACACATTTAGACAGGCACACACTCACTCAGGCACTCACTCACTCAGTCAGGTGCTGAATCACTCAGGCAGGCGCTTACTCACTCAGGCACGCACTCACTCAGGCTGTCATGCACTCACTCACTCAGGCACGCATTCACTCATGCTGTCATGCACTCACTCAGGCACACACTCACTCAGGCAGGCACTAACTGATACACCTAGGCTGGCACACACTCACTCAGGCTGGCAATTACTAAAGCAGGCAGGCACTCAGGCAGGCAGGCAATTTCTCAAGCAGGCAGGCACTCACTTAGGCAGGCACCCACTAGCTCACACATGCACACATTCAGGAAGGTACTCACTCACTCAGGCAGGCACTCACTCACTCACTCAGACAGGCACACACTCAGGCAGGCACTAACTCAGGCAGGCATAGACTTAGACAGGTAATCACTCAAGCAGGCACACACTTACTCAGGCAGGCACTCACTCAGGCAGGCACTAACTCACACACTCAGGCAATTATTCAGGCAGGCAGGCAGGCACTCACTCAGGCAGGCATACATTCACTTAAGCATGCACACACTCACTCAGGCCGGCACTTACTTAGGCAGGCAGGCACTCAGGCAGGAAGGCAATTACTCAAGTAGGCAGGCACTCGCTCAGGCAGGCAGGAACTCACTCAGGCAGGCAGGAACTCACTCAGGCAGGCACTCACTAACTCACACATGCACACATTCAGGAAGGTACTCACTTACTTACTCAGGCAGGCACTCACTCAGGCAGGAAGGCACTTAGGCAGGCAAGCACTCAGGCAGGTACTCACTCACTCAGGCAGGTGCTAACTCAGGCAGGTGCTTACCCAGGCAGGCACTCACTCAGGCAGGCAGGCACTCCCTCACTTAAGCATGCACTCACTCAGGCAGGCACTCAGGCAGGCTCTTACTCAGGCAGACACACACACACTCATGCAGGCACACACTCAGTCAGGCAGGCAATTATTCAGGCAGGCAGGCACTCACTCAGGCAGGCATACACTTACTCAAGCATGTAAACACTCACTCCGGCAGGCACTCACTTAGTCAGGTGCTCACTCAGGCAGGCAGGCACTCACTCAGGCAGGCACTCACTCACACATTTAGAGAGGCACACACTCACTCAGGCACTCACTCAGTCAGGTGCTGACTCACTCAGGCAGGCACTCACTCACTCAGGCACACACTCACTCAGGCTGTCATGCACTCACTCACTCAGGCACGCATTCACTCATGCTGTCATGCACTCAAACAGGCACTCACTCAGGCACACACTCACTGAGGCAGGCACTAACTGACACACCCAGGCAGGCACACACTCACTCAGGCTGGCAATTACTAAAGCAGGCAGGCACTCAGGCAGGCAGGCAATTACTCAAGCAGGCAGGCACTCACTCAGTCAGGCACTCACTAACTCACACATGCACACATTCAGGAAGATACTCACTCACTCACTCACTCAGGCAGGCACTCACTAACTCACACATGCACACATTCAGGAAGGTACTCACTCACTCAGACAGGCACTCACTCAGGCAGGCATGCAATCAGGCAGGTACTCACACACTCAGGCAGGTGCATACTCAGGCAGGCACTCACTCAGGCAGGCAGACACTCACTCACTCAAGAACGCATTTGTCATGAATCAGCCAGTGGCCATATTGGATTTGGTGTGAACTATGCTGGGGCCATTTTGTGACTGGCAGCAGTGGCCATTTTGGGCTGGGTTACACATGCTGTTGCCATGTGGAAGAACAAAAGGTTTGGGGCCCACTTGTTAAGGTTATATTGTTATTTTGTGGTCTAGGGGATAAAGTATTATAAGTTTACCCCTTAGCATATCCCCATCCCTTCCATGTTTAGGCTCATTGTAATGGGTGTCATGTGAGGGAGCTGGTGGGATGTGTTGGTTGTATGTGTGTGAAACATTGTGTGTTGTATTTGTAAATATGAATGTATGTTATTATATTAGTAGGTTATTATATTGTAGAGGGGAAGCCGTGGAATACAGGCAAGCCTCCTTTGTTCCCAAAGGCCTGTTAATCCCATTAGCTAAGTATCCAGCATAGAACTAACAATGGGAAGCTCACAGCTGGAGAGCAGACAGGCAGGCACCCAGAAACAATGGGATGACCTGAAGGCTTCTCAGCCTTCATAGCATGGGCACAGGAGAGTAAAAGACATGCTTTCCCCTGGACATTCAAAGCCCAAATTAATTAGTTGGCCTCGCCTAGTGGGCGGACCTGGAAGGGGACTATTGGTTCACGCACAGTTCCCCTTCATGATTGGCCAGACGTCATTTGGGGCTGGCTAACGGTAGCCACTTCCCCCATTCTTGTGTGATGTGGTTAAATATGCTGTTCTAAAATAAAACATGGGTCATAATTTTCATCAAGACCTTGTGTGCAGGTGTATTATTGACCCAAGGGCATATGCTAGTAGAGGAGATCGTTTCTGACTCCCTGCCAGGTTTTCCCAGCGCACACTACCTTAAGCTGGGACTTATGCTCTTGCATCCGCAAAGAAGGTCCATTGGTCTGAGTCACCCAAATCTTAGGTCTAAAACCTACAGGAGATAAGAGGACTAGGAGCCTCTATACTTCATAATCATTGTTGGTTGTGACAATTGGCTGGCAGAGGTGGGACGACTCTACAGAAAGACCAAGAATGGAACAGACGGATATCACCAAAGAAGCAACAAGACGGTTTAAAGCAGCCAGGCACTTATAGCCCAGTTAGATGACCGCACAAGAGGTGTCCAACGTACTAGACCAGTATTGCCAGAGGATCTGGCAGGAGCGCAATGGAGCGAGAACTCCAGCTCAGCAAAGACTTGGCTACAGAGAGACACTGCGTCTAGAGAAATGGATGGCGATTCTGAATCTGTGGCAGGACGATGAGCTAATGGGCTAGCTGGAAGTACTAGTAAGAAAAGAGGTTGCCTTGGAGAACCAATATCACGTTTTTCACGCCAGAATAGTTGGTGGCCCTGGAGAGGAGTTTGATTTCCGCTTGGAGATAGATTCTGGCCTCCAAGACATTGTGTATGGTGATCCTGAAGGGGGCATAGGAACCTTTAAAAGGCACAACAACTTGTTTGTGGAATGCTGTCGTGGTCTGGGACTGGAACCATGGTCCATGGAGGCTAATTTAATGGTACACCTGATTGAGCAGGAACTGCAGCTGGAGGAGGAGTATTTTGAGTTGTGGGACGAGATCTATGGGGAGACATTTTGCCCATCAAGAGGGGAACAACCCATTCAAGAGGACTGGTCGCCAGATCGTTACAACACAGATGGTATGTACCGAAGTGATTGTGTGCAAGGGGTCTGGGGAGAACAGAGTGATGGAGAATGCGTTCCTTTAAAAAATATAGAGACTGTGTCAGAGCCTAGAAGGGATGGTAAAGTCAGCTTGGGACCAAATCACCAGCTCCAAGAGCCAGAGACCCAGGGGAATGTTCCCTGGGTGGGGTCAGATAACCCATGTTTGTCCCCTGATACCCCAAGAGACTTAATCCCAGAGGAAATGCTAGCAGAGCACAGTTTCTCCAAACAGGTCTCACCTGAGGACTACCTTCCAGCACAAATCCTGGCAGAAACCCCAGTAACTGCTCAACAGGTAGGGCCAGATGAACAAAGTCTGCCCTCAGAAGTTCTAGGCAATGTGTATGGGCCAGAACTGCTAATGGAGCCAGGGGCTCAGGATAGCCACCCAAGAGACTGTGGGGAGGGCTATGTAATGCACTCTGGGGAAAAGGCCGTAGAGGTCAGGTTGGGTGGGAAGGATAAGATTCCCCAGCCTACAACAGATAACCAAAATCTGTACTCTGACACCCCAGGAGAGTTGCTACAAAAGGTGCTAGGGAAGCACAGAGCCCAGGTGGGCTATGTAATGGACTGTGGGGAGGGAAAGGAACTGGTTCTTAGCTACAGGGAACCAGGCCTCACACAGCAAGAGGCCCAGGGGCACCAAGAGAGTGCCAGGGGCACCAAGAGCCCGACAGGGGCAGCAAGCTTGCCAGCCTTGGCAAAGGAGCCGTGGGTGCAGTGTGGCACCATAGTAGAGGGTGAACCAAGTGGGGAGATACCCTGGATAACCAATGTCCAGAGGCCCACTGGAACAGACACCGCTCCAAAGGCCCAGTTAAACCTGGAGGACTGGGATAAGGGTACCAAGCAAAAGGCCATAGAAGAAGAGGGTCAGCTGAGGGCCCCAAAGCACAGCCTGGGTGGGAACAGGGTAGTTCTCCAGGCTGCAACACAGACAGACCAAGGGGAAGAAAACCAGGAGGGTCTGTCCAAAGATACAGATCTCCAGGAGCCAGAGCAAACAGAGCATCCAAGTCCGGACTCCATCAGGGACGCTGGAGTCAAGCGCAGACCGGTATGTACTTTACTGCAGTTATTGTGTTATTGGGCTACCAACAATAATGATTTTGCTGAGGGAAGTATTGGACTGCCCCCTTGCAATCCCATAGGCCCAGAGACTGTTTTAGAGACCCCAGCCCAGCTGTGGGGACTGGCTGGAGGGAAAGGGGTTGCTATGGGACAGGGGTTGTTTTATGGGTCTCCCAAAAATACGGTTTTGCCTCAGAAGAATGTATGGGTGCAACCCACTGTGTCCACAGAGACTTCCATGCTGCTGCCAAAAACAGAGAGATGGGATCCTGGACTGTTTTGGGTGGGGGTTGCATGGGAGGAGCCATTTGCTCTATACAGTGGGAGCAAGGCCAAGGGCTGGGGGAGGTCTTTACTCTGCACCTTGGGACTGTGTGCGCACCGACATGAACTTGCCTAGCATGCAGCAGGCCGGGCCAAACCAGCAGATTCATGACTATCAGCGTAGCTGGGAAAATCTTGGATGTTCTCCGCCCGCTTGGGGAAGGATTGTCATGAATCAGCCAGTGGCCATATTGGATTTGGTGTGAACTATGCTGGGGCCATTTTGTGACTGGCAGCAGTGGCCATTTTGGGCTGGGTTACACATGCTGTTGCCATGTGGAAGAACAAAAGGTTTGGGGCCCACTTGTTAAGGTTATATTGTTATTTTGTGGTCTAGGGGATAAAGTATTATAAGTTTACCCCTTAGCATATCCCCATCCCTTCCATGTTTAGGCTCATTGTAATGGGTGTCATGTGAGGGAGCTGGTGGGATGTGTTGGTTGTATGTGTGTGAAAAATTGTGTGTTGTATTTGTAAATATGAATGTATGTTATTATATTAGTAGGTTATTATATTGTAGAGGGTAAGCCGTTGAATACAGGCAAGCCTCCTTTGTTCCCAAAGGCCTGTTAATCCCATTAGCTAAGTATCCAGCATAGAACTAACAATGGGAAGCTCACAGCTGGAGAGCAGACAGGCAGGCACCCAGAAACAATGGGATGACCTGAAGGCTTCTCAGCCTTCATAGCATGGGCACAGGAGAGTAAAAGACATGCTTTCCCCTGGACATTCAAAGCCCAAATTAATTAGTTGGCCTCGCCTAGTGGGCGGACCTGGAAGGGGACTATTGGTTCACGCACAGTTCCCCTTCATGATTGGCCAGACGTCATTTGGGGCTGGCTAACGGTAGCCACTTCCCTCATTCTTGTGTGATGTGGTTAAATATGCTGTTCTAAAATAAAACATGGGTCATAATTTTCATCAAGACTTTGTGTGCAGGTGTATTATTGACCCAAGGGCATATGCTAGTAGAGGAGATCGTTTCTGACTCCCTGCCAGGTTTTCCCAGCGCACACTACCTTAAGCTGGGACTTATGCTCTTGCATCCGCAAAGAAGGTCCATTGGTCTGAGTCACCCAAATCTTAGGCTCAAAACCTACAGGAGATAAGAGGACTAGGAGCCTCTATACTCCATCATCATTGTAGGTTGTGACAGCACTCACTCAAGCAGGCACTCAGTCAGGCACTCACTAACTCACACATGCACACATTCAGGAAGATACTCACTCACTCAGGCAGGCACTCACTAACTCACACATGCACACATTCAGGAAGGTACTCACTCACTCAGGCAGGCACTCACTCACTCAGACAGGCACTCACTCAGGCAGGCACTAACTCAGGCAGGCAGGCAATCAGGCAGGTACTCACACACTCAGGCAGGTGCATACTCAGGCAGGCACTCACTCAGGCAGGCAGACACTCACTCAAGCACGCACTCACTCAAGCAGGCACTCACTCACTCAGGTAGGCACTCAGGCAGGCACTAACTCAGGCAGGCACTCAGGTAGGCACTCACTAAGGCAGGCACTCACTCACACACTCAAGCAGACACACACACACTCAGGCAGACACACACACACTCAGGCAGGCACACACTCACTCACTCAGGCAGGCAATTAATCAGGCAGGCACTCACTCAGGCAGGCATACACTTACTCAAGCATGCACACACTCACCCCAGCAGGCACTCACTTAGTCAGGTGCTCCCTCAGGCAGGCAGGCACTTACTCAGGCTGGCACTCACTCACACATTTAGACAGGCACACACTCAGGCAGGCACTCACTCACTCACTCACTCACTCAGGGAGGTGCTCACTCAGGCAGGTGCTCAGGCAGGTGCTAACTCACTCAGGCAGGTGCTCAGGAAGGCAGGCACTCACTCAAGCACCTACTAACTCAGGCAGGCACTCATACTCTCACTCAGGCAGGAAATTATTCAGGCAGGCACTCACTCAGGCAGGCATACAGTCATTCAAGCATACACACACTCACTCAGGTAGGCACTCTCTCAGTCAAGTGCTCACTCAGGTAGGCACTCACTCAGGCAGGCACACACTCAGGCAGGAAGGCACTAACTCAGGAAGGCACTCACTCAGGCAGGCACTCACCCAGACAGACAGTCACTCACTGAGGCAGACACTCACTCAGGCAGGCAGGCATTCACTCAGGCACTCACTCAGGCAGGTGCTCACTCACTCAGGCAGGTGCTCACTGAGGCAGGCATAGATTTAGACAGGCACTCAGGCAGGCACACACTCAGGCAGGCACTCACTCCCTCAGGCAGGTACTCACTCACTCACTCAGACAGGTACTCACTAAGGCAGGTACTCACTAAGGCAGGTACTCACTAAGGCAGGTACTCACTCAGGCAGGCACACACTCGGGGAGGGACTCACTCAGGCAGAGCAGTCACAAACTCAAGCATGCACTCACTCAGGCAGGCACTCACACACTCAGGCAATTATTTAGGCAGGCAGGCAATTATTCAGGCAGGCACTCACTCAGGCAGACATACATTCACTCAAGCATGCACACACTCACTTCGGCACGCACTCACACAGTCAGGCACGCACTCATTCAGTCAGGTGCTGACTCACTCAGGCAGGCACTGACTCAGGCAGGCACTGACTCAGGCTGTCATGCACTCACTCAGGCAGGCATTCACTCATGCTGTCATGCACTCAGGCAGGCACTCACTGGCACACTCAGGCAGGCACACACTCACTCAGGCAGGCACTCACTGACACACTCAGGCAGGCACACACTCACGCAGGCAGGCAATTACTAAAGCAGGCAGGCACTCAATTACTCAAGTATGCACTCACTCAGGCAGGCAGGCACTTATTCAGGCAGTCACTCACTCAGGCAAGCAGGCACTCACTCAGGCAGGCTTTCACTTAGGCAGGCATAGACTTAGACAGGCACTCACTCAGGCAGGTACACACTCAGGCAGGCATAGACTTAGACAGGCACTCAGGCAGGCGCTCACTCAGGCAGGCACTCACTCAGGCAGGCACTCACTCACTCAGGCAGGTGCTCACTCAGGCAGGCAGGCACTCACCCAGGCAGGCATACACTTACGCAAGCATGCACATACTCACTCCAGAAGACACTCACTTAGTCAGGCACTCACTCAGGTAGGCACTCACTCACACACTCAGGCAGACACACACACTCAGGCAGGCACACACTTAATCAGGCAAGCAATTATTCAGGCAGGCACTCACCCAGGCAGGCACACACTTACTCAAGCATGCACATACTCACTCCAGCAGGCGCTCACTCAGACTGGTGCTCACTCAGGCAGGTGCTCACTCAGGCAGGTGCATAGGCAGGCACTCACTCAAGCACCTACTCACTCAGGCACTCACTCAGGCAGGCACTCACACACACTCACTCAGGCAGGCAATTATTCAGGCAGGTATGCACTCACTCACTGAGGCACACACTCAGGCAGGCAGGCACTTACTCAGGCAGGCACTCACTCAGGCAGGCGCTCACTCATGCATGCAGGCACTCACTGAGGCAGGCACTCACTCAGGCAGGCATGCATTTACTCAGGCAGGCACTCACTCAGGCATGCGATCACTCAGGCAGGTGCTCACTCAGGCAGGCATAAACTTAGACAGGCACTCACTCAGGCAGGTGCTCACTCAGGCAGGCACTAACTCACTCAGGCAGGTGCTAAGGCAGGCACTCACTCAAGCACCTACTCACTCACTCAGGCACTCACTCAGGCAGGCACTCACACACACTCAGTAAGGCACACACTCAAGCATGCACACACTCACTTGGGCAGGCACTCACCCAGTCAGGCACTCACTCAGGCATGCATTCACTCACTCAGGCAGGTGCTAACTCAGGCAGGTGCTCACTCACTCAAGCACACACTCACTCAGGCAGGCACTCACTTAGGCAGGCAATTATTCTGGCAGACAGGCACTCAGGCAGGCATACACTCACTCCAGCATTCACACACTCACTCAGGCAGGCACTGAGTCAGGTGCTCACTCAGGCAGGCAGGCAGGCACTCACTCAGGCAGGCACTCAAATAGGCACTCACTCACACACTCAGGCAGGCACACACTTACTCAGCCACTCACTCAAGCAGGCACTAATTTAGGCAGGCACTCACTCAGGAAGGGGCTCACTCAGGCAGGTGCTTACTCAGGGAGGCAGGCACTCACGAAGGAAGTCACTCACTCAGGCAGGCACTCACTCACTCAGGCAGGTGCTCACTCACTCAGGAAGGTGCTCACTCAGGCAGGCACACCCTCACTCAGACAGGCACACATTCAGGCAGGCACTCATTCAGGCAGGCGCTCACTCAGGCTGTCAAGCACTCACTCAGACAAGCACTCACTCATTTTTCATGCACTCAGAAAGGATTTTACTCAGGCAGGAACTCACTCACTCAGGCAGGCAATTATTCAGGCAGGTAGGCACTCACTCAGGCAGGCATACACTCACTCAGGAAGGCACTCACTCAGGCAGGCACTCACTCACACACTCAGTCAGGCTCACACTCACTCCGGCACTCATTCACTTAGGCAGGCGCTCACTCAGGCAGACGCTCACTCAGGGAAGTGCTCACTCGGGCAGGTGCTCACTTACTCAGGCAGGTGCTCAGGCAGGAAGGCACTCACTCAGGCATGCACTCACACACAAACTCAGTCAGGCACACACTCAGGCAGGCAATTATTCAGGCAGGCACTCACTGAAGCATGCACAAACTCACTCACTCAGGCAGGCACTCTCTCATTCAGGTGCTCACTCAGGAAGGCACTCACTCAGGCAGGCACACACTAAGGCAGGCAGGTGCTCACTCAGGCAGGCACTCATTCAGGCAGGCACACACTCACCCAGGCAGGTGCTCACTCAGGCAGGCAGGCACTCACTCAGGCAGGCACTCACTCAGGCAGGTGCTCACTCAGGCACTCACTCAGGCACTCACTCACACACTCAGGCAATTATTCAGGCAGGCAGGCAATTATTCAGGCAGGCAGGCACTCACTCAGGCAGGCATACATTCCCTTAAGCATGCACACACTCATTTAGGCAGGCACTCACTCAGTGAAGTGCTAACTCAAACACTCAGGCAGGCACACACTCACTTAGGCACTTGCTCACTCAGGCAGGTGCTCACTCAGGCAGGTGCTCACTTAGGTAGGCGCTCACTCACGCAGGCATACAATCAGGCAATTTTTAAGGCAGGCAGGCACTCACTCTCTCAGGTAGGCACTCACTCAGGCAGGCACTAACTCAGGCAGGCACACACTCACTCAGGCAGGTACTCACTCAGGCAGGCACGCACTCAGGCAGGCACTCACTGAGGCATACACTCACTCAAGCAGGCACACACTCACTCAGGCAGGAGCTCACTCAGGCAGGTGCTCACTGAGGCAGGCACTCACTCACACATGCACACATTCAGGCAGACACTCAATCAGGGAGGCACACACTCACTCAAGCATGCACACACTCACTCACTTGGGCAGGCACTCACTCAGTCAGGCACTCACTCACTCAGGCAGGTGCTCACTCACTCAAGCATGCACTCACTCAGGAAGGCACACACCCAGGCAGGCACACACACACTCAGGCAAGCACTCACTCATGCAGGCAATTATTCAGGCAGGCAGGTACTCTCTCATTCAGGTGCTCACTCAGGTAGTCACTCACTCAGGCAGGCACACACTAAGGCAGGCAGACAGGCGCTCACTCAGGCAGGCACTCGCTCAAGCAGGCACACACTCACCCAGGCAGGTGCTCACTCAGGCAGGAGGGCACTCACTGAGGCAGGCACTCACTCACTCAGGCAGGTGCTCACTCACACACTCCGGCAATTATTCAGGCAGGCAGGCAATTATTCAGGCAGGCAGGCACTCACTCAGGCAGGCATACATTCACTTAAGCATGCACTCACTCATTTAGGCAGGCACTCACTCAGTCAAGTGCTAACTCAAACACTCAGGCAGGCACACACTTGCTCAGGCACTTGCTCACTCAGGAAGGTGCTCACTCAGGAAGGTGCTCACTCAGGCAGGCACACACTCAGGCAATTATTCAGGCAGGCACTCACTCTCTCAGGTAGGCACTCACTCAGGCAGGCACTAACTCAGGCAGGCACACACTCACTAAGGCAGGCACTCACTCAGGCAGGCACACACTCACTAAGGCAGGTAGGCACACACTCACTCAGGCAGGCACTCACTGAGGCAGGCACTCACTGAGGCAGGCACACACTCACTAAGGCAGGCAGGCACACACTCACTCAGGCAGGTGCTCACTAAGGAAGGCAGGCACTCACTCACTCAAGCAGGCTCTCACTCAGGCAGGCAATTATTCAGGCAGACAGGCATTCAGGCAGGGCATGCACTCACTCAAGCAGGCACACACTCACTCAGGCAGGCGCTCACTCAGGCAGGCACTCACTCAGGCAGGCACTCACTCAGGCAGGCACTCACTCAGGCAGGCAGGCAGTCACTCACTCACTCAGGCAGGTAGGCACTCACTCACTCAAGCAGGCACACACTCACTTGGGCAGGCATTTACTCAGGCAGGCACTCACTCAGGCAGGCACTCACTCAGGTAGGTGCTCACTCACTCAAGCATGCACTCACTCACTCAGGCAGATGCACACACACTCAGGTAAGCACTCACTCAGGCAGGCAATTATTCAGGCAGGCAGGCACTCCCTCAGGCAGGCATACACTCACTCGGGAAGGCACTCTTTCAGGCAGGCACTCACTCACACACTCAGACAGGCACACACTCACTCAGGCACTCACTCACTCAGGCAGGTACTTAAGAAGGAAGGATGGAAGGTATTCACTCACTTAGTCAGGAATGCACACACTTAGGCAAGCACACACTCACTCAGGCAGGCACTCACTCAGGAGGGCACTCACACGCACACACTCAGACAGCTATGCACACACTCAGGCAGGCACTTACTCAATCAGGCAAGCACTTACTCAAGCACTCAGGTAGGCTCACACTCAGGCAGGCACTCACTCAGGAACTTACTCACTCAGGCAGTCACTGATTTACACTCTCAGCCAGGCACACACTCAGGCAGGCACTCACTCAGCCACACTCACTCAGGCAGGCACTCACTCTCTCAGGCAGGCACACACACACTCACTCAGGTAGGCACACACTCAGACAGGCACTCACTCACACACTCAGTCAGGCACACACACACACTCAGGCAGGCAAACACTCATTCAGGCAGGCACACACTCACTCACCCAGGCAGGCACTCACTCAGGCAGGCACACACTTACTCAATCAGGCAAGCACTTACTCACACACTTAGGTAGGCACACACTCAGGCAGGCACTCACTCAGGAACTTACTCACTCAGGCAGTCACTCATTTACACTCTCAGGCAGGCACACACTCAGACAGGCACTCACTCACACACTCATTAAGGCACACACACACTCAGGCAGGCAAACACTCATTCAGGCAGGCACACACTCACTCACCCAGGCAGGCACTCACTCAGGCAGGCACACACTTACTCAATCAGGCAAGCACTTACTCACACACTCAGGTAGGCACACACTCAGGCAGGCACTCACTCAGGAACTTACTCACTCAGGCAGTCACTCATTTACACTCTCAGGCAGGCACACACTCAGACAGGCACTCACTCACACACTCATTAAGGCACACACACACTCAGGCAGGTAAACACTCATTCAGGCAGGCACACACTCACTCACCCAGGCAGGCACTCACTCACTCAAAAAAGGCATACACTCACTCAGGCAGGCATTCACTCACTCAGGCACTCACTCACTCAGGCAGGCAGGCACTCAGTCAGGCAGGCACTCACTCAGACAGGCACTCAAACACTCAGGCAGGCACACACTCACTCAGGCAGTTACTTCCTCACTCAGGCAGTTACTCCCTCACTCAGGCAAATACCCATTCACTCACTCAGGCATGCACTCACTCACTCAGGCAGACACTCACACACTCAGGCAGGCACACACAAACTCACTCAGGCACACACACACTCACTCAGGCAGGCACACACACACACTCAGGCAGGCAAACACTCATTCAGGCAGGCACACACTCATTCAGGCAGGCACACACTCACTCACCCAGGCAGGCACTCAGGCAGGCACACACTTACTCAATCAGGCAAGCACTTACTCACACACTCAGGTAGGCACACACTCAGGCAGGTACTCACTCAGGCAGGCACTCACTCAGGAACTTACTCACTCAGGCAGTCACTCATTTACACTCTCAGGCAGGCACACACTCAGACAGGCACTCACTCACACACTCATTAAGGCACACACACACTCAGGCAGGCAAACACTCATTCAGGCAGGCACACACTCACTCACCCAGGCAGGCACTCACTCACTCAAAAAAGGCATACACTCACTCAGGCAGGCACTCACTCACTCAGGCACTCACTCACTCAGGCAGGCAGGCACTCACTCAGTCAGGCAGGCACACACTCAGACAGGCACTCAAACACTCAGGCAGGCACACACTCACTCAGGCAGTTACTTCCTCACTCAGGCAAATACCCATTCACTCACTCAGGCATGCACTCACTCAGGCAGACACTCACACACTCAGGCAGGCACACACAAACTCACTCAGGCACACACACACTCACTCAGGCAGGCACACACACACTCCCTCAGGCCCACACACGCTCCCTCAAGTCCACATACACTCCCTCAGGCAGGTACACACTCAGACAGGCACACACATGCAGGCAGGCAGACACTGTCACACAGACAGTCGCACTGTGCTGCGCTGCTGCTTGGTCCGCCCCTTTTTCTCCCTCCACCTTCCTCCGGAAACCTTCTAGCATAGCTTGCAGGTGTTTGGCAGCAGCGTGACGTCACTGCTGACATTACTGAAAAGCCAGTCTGTATGCTCATGTGCTGAATAATGGATATCGCAAAATTAGATATCCATTATGCAAATCGCAGTTGCTGGGGTTGTCTAAATCACCCCCATTCAAACGTTTTTGATAGGTGGGTTATAATGGATTCTACTGGATACATTCATAACTCACCTCACTTACATATACCTTTAAGGCCAAAAATACCACCAAAATATAGACAACGCAGTATCTATCTGTGAACTGTAATAGGTCTGTGAACATATATGACATGTGCCTATTTAATCTATATTGACTATCAGATATACATCATAACAAGCAAAATAAGCTGGTGAATAAGCCCATAAGAATAAAGGGCATATGCCAATTGGTCTATACTGATCATCAAGTATATATCAGAAAATGAAAGGATCTTTAAAAAATAATAATATTGATAAATGTATAGTTAAAATTAAAAATATGTTGCTGAATGCTCAGAATATGGGACTTCAAAAATCTATATTATCTATATTTTCAAAAATCAAAAGCAGAGAAAAGACAATGGAACACTAAAGTGCAATGTACTTAATAAGTTGTATGAAGTGAAATCTGGACAGCTCCCAAGGGAACCCTCGAAGACAGAAAACCAACACCTCGTCTCCCAGTGTCCTATTAAGGAACTACCGGGTGTGAGAGGAGGTGTATGGTTCCTAATCCCAGGATTACCAAGGGTGCCGTCTCTGAAGAGATAATAAAGGTGCAAATATAATGTACTGTCTAATAAAGTGCATGTACTGAGTGTATAAATCAAAAGTGGAACAGCAGCTATGGGGTAAAGTGAGAAAAGATAACCAACTCCCTTAGTCCCAGTGGCCTGTTAAGGTACCGCCGGGTGAGGAGAGAGGTGTTAATCCTAACCACAGAACAACCTGAGCTGCTGTCTACAAAATAATAAATATTGAAAGGAGATAATATCTCAGTTTAGAGAGATGATATCTCAGTATAAGGAGATAATATCTCAATTTAAAGTGCAAGTGCTTTGTGAGGTATATAAAGTGAAAAAATAATAGAACAAGCATTGTCCTAGCCACAAGACAATGCCCATAAAGTGCACAGAATTGTAGAAAAGAAATGACTAAAATCAAAAAGTTACAATAGTCCTCTATTTAAACATTTATAATATTGAATTTTTAAAAAGAGAAAATAGTATATGTGCTACGTGTATATCTCTTATACACAGTGAAGAAAAAAAAATATATAATATAATTATTAAAAATCAATCACTGTGGAAAAAGATCCAAAATTGAATAGTGAAGAACCATCCTCATATGTGCACCGAAATACATATAAAATCATTGGACAGTTAAGCCATAATCAAAAAAAAGATAATATAGATTAATTTGAAAGTCATTAATTAATAATAAACATTTGACTGTGAACATATACAACCCACAGTCTTACTCACAGTTATGCTCGACACAGGGGAGCCAATATATGGCGCAGGCTGTCACTCCTTACACCAGGAGCCTCATGCTTTCCAGCATCCTCCTTGCATGATAGAGTGAGAAGGCTATGGGGGTAATTGTAATATACTAGGAACCAAATGTCCTAAATCAAAGAGTAAAATCTGCTCAGTGCATATTATGCGTGCCTGACCGGTCCGGTTTCGCAGATTATGCTTTATCAAAGGCACTGCATTAATGGCTATTTGGTTAGATTAAATTTTTGCGGACTTACTTCAGGCCCTATGTTTTATTATCATTGGTTAAAAACTAAGTCACATGACTGTGACGGATTATCCTAATCAATATAGGAAGGTCCTTTCAGTGCCATAAAAGAGAGAACTATTATTTTGGAGTAACTGAGAAGGTATGAAAAAATGAAAAAAAAAATTAAATGACAAAGGGAAAAAGGAGATTTAATTGGAATAGAGTATTCGCCTTATTAGGAAGGAATTAGATAGCAAATCACAAGAACCAGATGATATGTTTTAGGAATATAAATGTCAAGGAATAAATAGATAAACCAAAATAAATGAGACTAGAACTATAAGTTATTTATGTCACAACCTACTACGATGATGGGATCTAGAGTATCCTAGTACTCTTATTCCCAGTAGGTTTTAGACCTAAGATTTGGGTGACTCAGACCAATGGATGCAAGAGCATAAGTCCCAGCTCATTGGTAGTGTGCCTGGGAAATCTGGAAGGGAGTCAGAAACTATCTCCTCTACCAGCATATGCCCCTGGGTCAATAATACACCTGCACACAAAGTCTTGATGAAAATTATGAACCATGTTTTATTTCAGAACAGCATATTTAACCACATCACACAAGGATGGAGGAAGTGGCTACCCTTAGCCAGCCCCAAATGACCTCTGGCCAATCATGAAGGGGAACTGTGTGTGAACCAATAGTCACCTCCCAGGTCCGCCCACTAGGCGAGGCCAACTAATTCATTTGGGCTCTGAATTCCTAGTGAGAACAAATTGTAGAAGTTCTATAATGAAATTCTTCCACTCAATAGTCATGCCACTTTTAGTATCCAAAAAATATCTTGTGGCTTCTATGCCTAGATTATGTGGTATGTTGCTGTACAATTGCTCCACATCAATGCTTACCAGCATTGATGTGGGTGATACATGCAATTGATCCAATTGTCTAAGGACATCAAAAGTATCCTTAAGGAAGGATGGAAGTGTACTGACCATCGATCTTAGGTTCTGGTCAATCTGAGTACTGATCCTTTCTGTGATGTTGTTTCTTCCCAAAATAATTGGTCTAAATGGGGGAGGTCTTTGTTTTTTATGGATCTTAGGTAAGGTATAAAAAGTTGCTTAAGTGGGGCTTTTAGGTAAAAGATAATCTGCATTCTGGGCTGAAATAATGCCTTTTTCTTGTGTCCTCTATAGAATAGACTTCAGTTCTCTTCTGTATTTAGGCCAGGGGCGGCCCGTCCATTGGGGCGTCGGGGCAAACGCCCTCCCTAATATTTTTGTGACCCTGCAATAAAAAACACAATAATTTATTAGTAATAACCCAAAAACAATTAAATATAATGTGTACTTTGATTGACATCCACAGTTAATAAAACCACCAGATTCCAGTCCCTTAACTCTTTCTGTTTCCTAACCCTGCTCACGCTGAGACTGAGAGACCTCCCTGGCTGAAACTACTCACATCTGCCCAACCTAACAGTAAGTCTACCTGCC
>JAPZIH010000889.1:0-85000 GCA_027410445.1 Discoglossus pictus | reverse complement strand
CTCTGTGCTGATATTGAGCTCTATTCCATTGGCCAAAACACAATTGAATGAGGAGCTCACAATATAACAAATGCAGTAACCAAAGGCCCTCATTCAATTTCTATTTTGGACAATTAAATATGGCTATAAATAAGCACTTTTAGGCCCTTATTCTATTTTAACAAATATATGTGATGTGCTTATTTACAACCCTATTCAATTTTCAACATTGCAATTCAATGACGGCCTTAGAGTACTATTACATTGTAAAAAATGCAATTGAATGAGGGGCAAACTATGCAACATATGGTACACACAAAGGCCCTCATTCAATTGCAATTTGCCCAATTAAATAGGGCTCTAAATAACAACATAACAATTTTTTTAAAAGAAGTTTTTAGTTACTAAAAATCTATCCAAAATAAAAGTTTTTAAATGACTAAAAACTTATTTTAAAAAATATGCTATGTGCTTATTTAGGGCACGATTCAATTTGCCAAATCGCAATTGAATGAGACACAAACTGCTACACACAAAACTGAATTTCTTATTCAATGTTTAACAACCTATAAGCCTTACAAAGAAGCAAAAATAAGAACAACAAAAGTGTTGCGCACCTAATAGCATTGTACAAAAAATCACACAAACTCATAGGAAACTACATTAACATTCTTCTTTAATGTTTAACAACCTATAACCAGTACAATCAAGAAGAAATAACTTTTGCACAAGTGGTGCGCACCAAACAGGATTGTCAAAAACTAACACAAACACATAGCAAACTACATTAATTATATTATTTCATGTTTCACTAACTATAAGCATCCCAATAAAGGTTAAATAAGTATACCACAAGTGGTGTGCACAAAACAGGATTGTACAAAAATAACATAAACACATAGCAAAATAAATTTATATTCTTATTTAATATATCACAACCCACAAGCCTTACTAAGAACCTGAAATAAGAATAACAAAAGTCGTGGGATTGTACAGAAAGTAAAAAAAAAAAAAGATAGAAAAAAATAACCATAACTGATACAATACAGCCAAATACATAAATTTTTAAATTATTTAAAAGACATTTCACTCAAACAACATTTTCTATTTTATATTACAACAGATACTGCGTGAAGACAATCGGACGAGGACTTTCTCCACAGGACCGGACCATCGGACGAGGACTCGGACCAGACCAGCAGACGAGGAATTTCAACACAGGACCAGACCAGCAGACGAGGAATTTCAACACAGGACCAGACCATCGGACGAGGACTTTCACCAAAGGACCACAACATCGGACGAGGGCTATCGCCACAGGACCACAACATCGGACGAGGGCTATCGCCACAGGACCACACCATCGGACGAGGACTTCCAACAGAGGACCACACCATTGGACAACGATTTTGAACCGAGGACCAACAAACATTCGGATTTAAATCACACTTCAACCAAGGTAAAGTATAATAACTACTAAAGTATAAAACTAAAGAAACTGCTTTCAGTTGCATCCGTGTCAACAGAAAACTAAAATAATTAATTTACTATTTCCCTTATTTTATTTAAATTGCTACTATGCAATACATAGCTCAATAACCACATCACTTTTTTTTTTAGCAAAGAAGTTTTGCAGTGGTAAATATCTATCCACAAACAACGTTTTTAATAAATAAAACCATTATTTTAAAAAAAATATGTTACATGCTTATTTACAGCAGTATTCCATTGGCCAAATTCTTAGCCAGTGAGGACAGGAATTATACATTTAACTAAATATAAATGATACATTAATGATTTGCCTTTTATTTCACCAATTGTGCACAAGAATCTTTAACAGGAATTACAAATTAAAATATACACAATTACATATATTTTTTTTCCTTTACAGATTAATATGGCTGATAACGAGACCAAAGAAGAGAAGAAAAGACGTCAAACTAGAGAAAGACAAGAGAGATGGGCCGCCCAGCAGACACCGGAGGAGAAAGAAATTCGACGAGAAAAAGAACGCAAAAGACTTGCAAATAAAAGAATATCAGCTGCAAAAATGAAAGATACAACCAAAAAAAATAAAAAGATAATAAAGCATTTACAAACTGTTCCTAAAACATCAGATGACATTTTACAAGATACCAGTCAAGACAGACCAAAAAAAGCAACTACAAAAACAAAGCATTTACAAACTCTTACTAAAAACTTACAGGACATTTCAACCAAACAAGTACAACATATACCAAGAAAATCCACGAAAAAAACTAAACATTTAGAACCTGTTGTTGAAACATTTCATGACTTTTCATCTGATGAATATGAAAGTCAACATCCGATATGCTTTGCAAATTGTCCTTTACTGAAGTCTTTAGCAGTAGAGGTTCATAGTTGTGGGGACATGACTACTCAATGTCAATTTTGTGAGGCTTATTATTTTAAACAGGAGAGACCCAGAGATGGACAATTTATTAGTTGTTGTCAAAAAGGAAAGTTCAAACTTCCAGAAAGGAAACAATTTCCAACCTATTTACAAAATATTATGACTGAACCTACTTTTCCAAATTACAAAAATTTTAAGACAAACATAAGATCCTACAATAGTGCCATATCATTTGCATCTATGGGGGCAACATTGGCTGCTAATGTACCAGGACATGGTCCTTACTGTTTTAAAGTCCAAGGACAAATTTATCATCGGACTTCACATTTACATCCAGAGGAAGGAGAGCAAAGAAAATTCGCTCAACTATATGTCCTAGATACAATGGAAGCTGTTGACCAACGTATGCAGATGGAAGAAAATAAAAAATGCTTACCCAGTGTTTTTATAGAGCTAAATAACATTATGGACAACAATCCCTACAGTAAAGCTTACAAAAAATTGGCAGAAGTAGAAAATGAACAACAACTTCATGCACAAAGACATCAATTACCCATGCCAAAGGTTAATATGGTGCTTAAAAGAGACAGACATACTGATAAACGTCGTTATAACTTGCCAACATCAAATGAGGTTGCAATGGTGTTTCAGAATGATGAAGGAGAACCACCATTTCAAAGAGACATTAGAGTATATCCCAGAAATGAGGAGCAACCATTTATTAATATTAATATCTTAAGTCCAAATTTAGATCCAATGACAGATCCCATCTTTTTCCCACACGGAGAAGCAGGTTGGCAACCAAAATTAACCCTTCCCAGTTACCCAAATGCTAAAGCCAGAATCCGAAATAATGTTTCTATGCTTGAATTTAAAGTTGCTCAAATTGCCATTAGAGATGAATTTAATCCTATTTTATGTGGTGGGAAACTAACACAACAATGGATTATTGATTCATATTTGCAAGTTGAGGCAAATAATTTAAACTTTATAAAATATCAACAAGATAAACTATGTGTAGAACAATATTGTGGACTCATGGACTATGTTGCTGACGTGGCTACAAGCAGAGACATGACAGCTGGCAAAGCCATCATTTTACCATCTTCCTTTCAAGGATCTCCTCGAAATATGAGAGAAAGATACAATGATGCTATAGCTATTGTGACAAAATTTGGAAAACCAGATTTATTTGTGACATTTACATGTAATCCACAATGGCCAGAAATTAATCAAAATCTACTTCTTGGACAAAGTGCTTCAGATCGACCAGATTTAGTAGCCAGAGTTTTTAAGATCAAATTAAATGAATTAATACGTGACTTCACTATAAATCAGTTATTTGGCAAATGTCTTGCTTATGTATATACCATTGAATTTCAAAAAAGAGGCCTTCCACATGCACATCTTCTCATAATACTTCAAGAGAAAGATAAATTAGATACTTCGGACAAAGTGGATGCAGTCATAGTTGCTGAACTACCAGATCCAGAACTATATGGTAGACTATATGAGATTGTTACTCATCGCATGATTCATGGACCCTGTGGAGACCTTAATCCACAATCACCATGTATGGAAAATAATCAATGTTCAAAAGATTTTCCAAAAGATTATAGAGACAAAACATATGCAAATTGTGATGGATATCCACTTTATAAAAGAAGAGAAGGAGATAGTGCCATTATTCATGGAAAAAAAGTGGACAATAGATATGTAGTACCCTACAATCCACATTTACTCATCAAGTACAATGCCCACATCAACGTAGAAGCCTGCACTTCCATCAAATCCATTAAATATGTCTACAAATATATATACAAAGGTTACGATGCAGCTACTGTAGTCGTCAAAAGTGCAGACAACCCTGAAAGTAGTGAGTTAGTACATGATGAACTTGCATCTCATGTAGATGCTCGCTATGTCAGTGCACCAGAAGCTATGTGGCGGCTTTTAAAATTTGAAATGCATGATAGATCACATGCAGTATATAGGTTAGCAGTACATTTGCCACAACGACATTTAGTCTATTTCCATGCTGGAAATGAAATTAATGCATTGGCCCAAAGTGAAGATCATCACACTACACTAACTGCATGGTTTGCATTAAATTCCACTGATGATGAAGCAACACAATACTTATATATTGAAATTCCATATCACTATGTTTTTGTGAATGGATTATGGAGAGCAAGAAAAACCAGAGGCAATAAAATAATTCCACGAATTTACACAGTCAGTCCAAGAGATGTTGAACGTTTTTGCTTACAGATATTACTTTTAAATGTTCCAGGAGCACAAAGTTTTGAACAATTAAGAACTGTTAATGACATTGTATATGAATCCTTCCATTTAGCTGCAAGACATAGAAACTTACTCGCTGATGATACAGAGTGGGAAAGATGTTTAGAAGAAGCAGCACAATGTCAAATGCCACGACAGATGAGAGAACAATTTGCTTTTATTTGTATCTTCTCAAATACTCCAAATGCATTAGCTTTGTGGGAGACTTTTAAAAGTAATATGGCTGAAGACTTTATGCGACGATACAATGAACCCATTGCACACTTAAAAGCGTTAATGGAAATTCAAGAAGTCTTTTTAACTCATGGATTAAGTTGTGCAAGTTTTAATTTGCATGATCCAGGTCTAATAGATGACATTAACTTTGAAGACTATGACATTCAACTACAAGCAGAAAGAACAGAAGAAAGACTTGCAACTTTAAATACGTTACAATTGCAAGCATTTCATGCCATTAAAAATGCTATAGATGATGACATGGTGACAGAGCGTTATTTCTATCTTGATGGACCTGGCGGATCAGGGAAAACATATTTGTACAATTTATTAATGAGTTCAGTACGAGCACAAGGAAAAATAGCAATGGCGTTTGCCACTACTGGAATTGCTGCACTTTTATTAGAAGGTGGAAGAACTGTTCATAGTGGATTTAAACTGCCAGTGCCTATTTTGAAAAATTCTGTGTCAGATATTCACATGACATCCTTACAAGCAAAGAAATTGAAGAAATGTAAATTAATTATAATAGATGAGGCCACAATGATGTCATGCTATGCCCTCCAATGTATTGACCGTTTGCTTCGTGAAGTCATGGATAATATTTTTCCATTTGGTGGAAAGGTAATGTTGTTGGGTGGCGATTTTAGACAAACATTACCTGTCGTTGTACATGAAAATCGAACAGACATTATTGAAACATGTATAAAGTCAAGTACAGTATGGAAACATTTTACCCATCTTCAACTGCAACAAAATATGAGATCAGAAGGCCAAACTGATTTCAATGATTGGCTTATTAAAATTGGAGAAGGCAGAACAGAAAAAATACTACATTTACCTGACGACACTGTAGAGATCCCACCTCATATGATTTGTCAACAAGATATTATATCGGCTATATTTGAAGGGAGCATAAATAACGAAGAATATTCCGAGCTTGCCAACCAAGTTATACTGACGTGTAAAAATAAAGATGCATTAATCCTCAATAATGAAATCTTTAAAAAAATTAATGCACCACAAAGAAATTATCACAGTGCTGATTCTGTACTTGCTGATGACAATGAAAGTCAGGCAAACTTTTCAACTGAATTCATTAACTCTTTAACTCCTTCTGGAATGCCACCACATATTTTGCAGCTAAAGAAAGGTGCAATTATCATGTTACTGCGAAATATGAACCCCAAAAAAGGCCTATGCAATGGCACAAGATTAATTGTTCAACAATTAAAGGACCATTTTATAGATGCTGAAATTTTAACTGGGACCCATAAAGGAGAGAGAGTTTTCATACCAAGAATAGATTTAGCACCAAGTGAAAGTAGTCTCCCTTTTATACTTCAAAGAAGACAATTTCCCATTATTATGGCATTTGCCATGACCATTAATAAATCACAAGGTCAAACTTTCAAATCTGTGGGTATTTACTTGGAAGAACCAGTTTTTGCACATGGTCAATTGTACGTTGCGTTGTCATGCTGCAAAAATCCACAGGCTATTAAAGTTTACATTGAAAGCAATGAAAGTCAAGGTGATTTATTAGAAGATGGACGTATTTTTACTAAAAACATTGTCTACTATGAAGTACTATAACTTTGCAGGATACAAACTAAAGCCATGCAAACATTTTGGAAAAACATTCAAAAATACAAAACAATTGGTTGTTTAATTCAGTCATAATTAATGGAAGTCATGTTTATGGATAATTCGCCTCACAAAATACTTGCCTTGCATTTCTATGAAAAATTATGTTAAAATGTTAAATCACTATGTTAATGTTTCTAATGTTACAAGTTTAAAAACAATATTTTCAAGTTATTTCATTCAACATATTACAAAGTTCATGTTAAGAGCTCAAGCACCTTTTAAGTCACAATGTAAATATTCTATGTTATCTTAACATTACTACCTACATTAATGTTTATCGCCAGTTTATGTGCTCAGTAATGAATTACTTTAATTACGTACGGTTTAAGGAGAGTTTTTACTGTATGCCTTCCTCTACATTTAATGTATATTAAACTTAACAATTATTCTGATATAAATTGCATGTTAATACTGATTAATTTAAAGTTAAACTGTTTTTACATTCAAATGTTAATACTTTTAATTCAAATTTATGTTACAAACTGTATTTACTATGTTCCTGTTTATAATGTTCAAAATTAGACAAATGTTTTGCAAAAATTACAAAGTTACATAAAAAATAAAGTTCAATTTTAAAAAAAGATACTTTCAAGGTTATTGCTTACATATATTTCAAACTTCATGTTAAAATTCGGCACGTTTAAAAAAGTCTTTTTACTTTTTACTTTTCTCTGGATTCTATGTATATTAAAGTGAACAATTCTTCAGATACAAATTTCATTTTAAAAAACCATTACATCAACGTTTTACAAAAATACATGTTCATATCACAATACTTACAAGGGTCAAAAATATATTTAAATAACTAAACAACTTCACAAACATATACATCACATTGCCGTCATTTTTTGACGGGCAAGTCGCTAGTATATATATAATGATATATATATATATATATATATATATATATATATATTGATATATATATATATATATATTGATATATATATATATATATATATATATATATATATAATTAATTATCTCAATATATATATATATATTTTTTTTTTTTTTTTTTTCATTTTTTTTCATGTACAGTTTGGGCCTATATGGTTTTGATTGGTTATTTAATGTTTTTAAGGTGCGGTTAGGGCCTATATGGTCACACTTGGTTATTAAGGGTTTCTAAGGTGCGGTTGGGGTCTATATGGTCACATTTGGTTATTTAGGGTTTTTAAGGTGCGGTTGGGGCCTATATGGTCACACTTGGTTATTTAGGGTTTTTAAGGTGCGGTTGGGGCCTATATGGTCACACTTGGTTATTTAGGGTTTTTAAGGTGCGGTTGGGGCCTATATGGTCACACTTCGTTATTTAGGGTTTTTAAGGTGCGGTTGGGGCCTATATGGTCACACTTTGTTATTTAGGGTTTTTAAGGTGCGATTGGGGCCTATATGTTCACACTTGGTTATTTAGGGTTTTTAAGGTGCGGTTGGGGCCTATATGGTCACACTTTGTTATTTAGGGTTTTTAAGGTGCGGTTGGGGCCTATATGGTCACACTTGGTTATTTAGGGTTTTTAAGGTGCGGTTGGGGCTTATATGGTCACACTTGGTTATTTATGGTTTTTAAGGTGCGTTTGGGGCCTATATGGTCACACTTGGTTATTTAGGGTTTTTAAGGTGCGGTTGGGGCCTATATGGTCACACTTGGTCTTCTAAGGTATGTTTGGGGCCTATGTTCACACTTGGTCTTCTAAGGTATGTTTGGGGCCTATATGGTTCCACTTGGTCTTTTAAGGTATGTTTGGGGCCTATATGGTCCCACTTGGTCTTTTAATGTTTTTTAAGTATGGTTTTGTTCTTGAATGGTCTGATTGATTTGCTTGTTTTCTTTCAACCCCAGGTGCAAACCCTATGTGGCAGCAGATTTGTTTGTACTCGTTGGTCAACTTACTGAATGTGAATACCCTGAGAAGAAGATCCGACTAATGGTAGGTGTCACTGCTTTAATTTTTCTGTTAATGCGTATAGGTGCAATTATGATATTGCTGTAGTGTCGTCACATGAGTTTTTTCAATCTATATTGTATACCAATGAATTTAACACATTGTTACTTTACTTCTTGACATTTCTGCATTGCTGATCATGTATTTCAATGGGCTTTACAAGTATAAGGTCATTGGGCTGGGCTTATAAAGGTCATTATGACGTCAGGGGGATGAGTTATAAAAATGGGTGTGGTTTGAAAAAAAGGGGAGTGGCTATGTTTCGCCCTGGCGCCCCTCTAACTTCAAAGTTCACCAGCCGCCACTGATTTAGGCATAGGGTTTTCGGGAAGGAAATCATAAGTAGCTTTGCTTTTTAAGATGCTTTGACACATTTTATAATAATCCTTCTTTTCTAAGATTACTATATTTCCCCCTTTGTCTTCAGGCTTGATTTCTATGCTGGAGTCTTTTAAATCTTTTAGAGCGTGAAGTTCTGTTTTAGATAAATTTCTTTCTTCAGCATTGAGGATTCTTTCAGTTGTTCAATGTCCTTAACTACTAAAGGAAGGAACAGTTCGAGGTTCGCATAATTCTTAAACTTTGGTTTGAAACAGCTTTTTTTTTTTTTGCATTTCTGTTTCAAGAAGGTAGAAATTTCATCATCAGAGTCTTCCTCATTAAGGAGATTTATAAGGTCATCCAAAACATCTTTATCTTGTACAGTTAGACCCAGGTTTTCCAGGGTGCGTTTTTCCTTTTTATAATATAACTTTCTTAGGGCCAGTTTTCGTATGAACAGATGTATGTCTTTTACATTGGTAAACTTGCTGGCATAGCTACTTGGTACATAATTAAGTCCTTTTGACAAAAGTGCAATGTGAGACTCTTGAAGAAGGAACTTCGATAAATTAATGATACATGTTTCTTCTATTTTAGTAGTATTAATCCCTTCCTTCGTGGTAGATTCCTTCCTGGGGCTCTCCCTTGTGGTTGTTGTCTGTCCGATTTTAGGCCTTGCGCCTTGCCTAAAAAAGTATCTATTTGTGATTGTTGAAATTGAGTCATAGGTGTTGATCTTTCATAAGTTGCATCTCTATATTCAAGTGGAGGATTTATTTTTCTCCATGTTCTTTGTGATCCCTCTCTGTCCGAATAGTCGGATGAACTTACATCTGTCTCTGATTGTTTTTGTTGTTGTTTTGTTATTCTGTAGGCCATTTTATTCTGGAAATCAGTCTTGTCCCAATGATATTTATGCTGTTTACGTGAAGCTAGTTCTTTTTTATACCTTTCAATCTGTTCATTGAACTTATTCAAGAACATGTCAAAATTAGGTGTTTCTATGAATTTATTCATTTCTTCTTGACTTTTTTCTGCTTTTTTTATATTTGGTCCAAGATTAGCTTTCTCTCTTTCTAAGATTAATCTCATCAGGTCAAGGGAACATTTAGTATTTATACCATCCAAAGTTTAATGAATTCTTCCTCTAGAAGATGAAATGCCAGAATTAATTGAATACGATATCCTCTCGGTATAATATTATTTTTTATAGTTCTCCAAACTGCTAATTTCCCAGATTGTCCTTATTTCGCCCTTTAGGGCTTTCAGTGCTCCATGGGAAGCTATTCTTATATCGTTAGAGGAATGGCCATCATGAGATATAAATTCTTGTTGAAACATCAAATCAGCTTCTTTTTGTAGGAAAGTTATGTTCCACATATTGGTGTTAGGTGTTGCCATTTTAAATTCAGATAAAAGAGGTGTTTAGAATGATTTAAACTCTAAGAAAGGTATTGTAAGTTCTCTACTTTTGAACTTGGATTGAACCATAGCTAGTAGCAAAGCTAATGAAGACAAAAAAAGGCCTAAATAAAACCTTGGCAAGGTTTTATGGTGCATAACACCACATTGTTGATATAATCAAAAAACTAAAGGATCTTCAAAAATTAATAATTTTAATAAATGTATAGTTAAAATAAAAAATATGTCTCTGCATGCTCAGAATATGGGACTTTAAAAATCTATATTATCTATATTTTAAAAAATCAAAAGCAGAGAGAAGACGATGGAAAACTAAAGTGCAATGTAAGATGTATTAAGTGAAATCTGGATGGCTCTCAAGGGAACCCTTGAGGAAGGATAACTAACACTTCGTCTCCCAGTGTCCTATTAAGGAACTACCGAGTGTGAGAGGAGGTGTATGGGTCTTAATCCCAGGATTACCAAGGGTGATGTCTCTGAAGATATAATAAAGGTGCAAATATACTGTACTGTCTAATAAAGTGCATGTACTGAGTGTATAAATCAAAAGTAGAACAGCAGCTACGGGGTAAAGAGAGAAAGGATAACCAACTCCTCTAGTTCCAGTGGCCTATCAAGATACCGCCGGGTGAAAGGAAACTCAAACTTCTCCAATTGGAGAATAAATGGATTTATACATTGGGAGCACAATCACCCTCGGGCATGAATGAAGGCTTCTCTTTCTTCTCTTTCTCATCATTCATATGACTCTATAGCTAACATTAGTAACACCGGAATTTATTGAGGCATATATGTATATACCTATATAAAACTTGTAAATAATTACATAATGGGCTCTACAATAACAATTATGACTATGAAAAAGAATACCAATCATTGCATAATAATAAAAGAAAAGAGACATAGAGTCAACAACTGGTCTCTTTTGTATATAGATTAAAAAATAACAAAACATTTTTCTTCTTCTCATCTCCTCTTCAGAATATTTCATTACATTAATTATTGGAGCCGTCCAATTATGGAATATAGGATTAACCAAATTGAAGAACACTACTAAAAAATAGATATGTTTTAATAAACTCTCACATTGAGAGATGGAAAAAGATATATAAAGGAACTGGAAAAACTAAGAAAATAGTGTAACATCTATCGAGCCAACACACAAGTATAAATAACTTATAGTTCTAGTCTCATTTATTTTGGTTTATCTATTTATTCCTTGACATTTATATTCCTAAAACATATCATCAGGTACTTGTGATTTGCTATATAATTCCTTCCTTATAAGGCAAATACTCTATTCCAAATAAATCTCCTTTTTCCCTTTGTCATTTAATAATTATTTTTTTTAATGCATTTTTTCATACCTTCACAGTTACTTCAAAATAATAGTGCTCTCTTTTATGGAACTGAAAGGACCTTCCTATATTCATTAGGATACTCCGTCACAGTCATGTGACTTAGTTTTTAACCAATAATAATGAAACATAGGGCCTTAAGAAAGCCCGCAAATTTTTAATCTAACCAAATAGCCATTAATGCGATGCCTTTGATAACTCATAATCCACGAAACCGGGCCGGTGAGGCAGGCATAAAATGCACTGAGCAGATTTTACTCTTTGTTTTGGGACATTTTGGTCCTATAATATTACAATGCTGGAAAGCGTGATGCTGGAAAGCCTGAGGCTCCTGGTGTAAGGATCCTTCCTGCAGGCTGAGAACGAGGAGAAGTGACAGCCTGCGCCGTGTATTAGCTCCCCTTTGTCGAGTCTGTGAGTAAGACTGTGGGTGGTATATGTTCACAGTCAGATGTTTATTATTAATGAATGACTGTCTTTCAAATTAATCTATATTTTATTTTTTTTTGATTATGGCTTAACTGTCCAATGAATTTATATGTATTTCAGGGGAAGATATGAGGATGGTTCTTCACTATTCAATTTTGGATCTTTTTCTACAGTGATTGCTTTTTAATAATTATATTATATATATTTTTTCTTTACTGTGTATAAGAGATATATACATCCACATATATATATATACATATATATATATATATATATATATATATATATATATATATACACTGTACATCCACACATATATATATATATATATATATATATATATATATATATATATAATACATCCACACATATATATATATTTATATGTATATATATATATATATATGTGTGTGGATGTACAGTATATATATATATATGTGGATGTATATATCTCTTATACACAGTGAAGAAAAAAGTATAAATATATATCATATAATTATTTAAAAAATATATATATATATACATACATACATACATACATATATATATATATATATATATATACATATATATATATATACATACATATATATATATATATATATATATATACATATATATACATACACACATATATATATATATATATATATATATATATATATATACACATATACAGTATATATATATATATATATATATATATATATATACAGTATATACACATACACACACATATATATATATATATATATATATATTGTGAGCATAAAGGTGGAATAGTGGTTGATGGGAGATACATCAGACCTGATTTGCTAGACAGCAACCAGAGGATTTCTCAGTTAAATGCCCCAGGGAGAGATGTTACAGTTTGCAATATGCATAGCTGATGCTCTGCAAAACATGGTATGGGTCCCTGGGGCGGAGTATTTGGAGAGCAGGGGGGGCCAATGCTCCAACAGCACTAGTTGCTGTATAACAGACCACAGCTTGGATCTGGTTTTTAAGAGTTAGCTAATTGGCACTCACCTGTAGCTACTCAATTAGCAGACAGGCCTTTAAAAGAAGAGAGCAGCCTGCTCCAAGGGGGAGAGGAAAAGACAGCTAGGAGAGGCTGCGCTTATTGCAAAGACATTGCTTTTGTTTGGGAAATTGGTAAGTGGGAAAGCCACCCAATTGCAGATAGCAAGTACTGTCTAGGAAGAGCTCAAGTAAGAGCAAGGGATTTTGTTTGTTTTGTTATTATTTAAAGTACCTGCTTTCAAACTGAATAAAAAAAGGAAAACTGAGCTGAAGGTGTCCTGGACTTTGTATACCGTAGAAGGCTGTGGTTACTGCAAGATCGGTGACAATCCTACCTGTAAAAGAAGTGGTTTGTCACATATGGTGGAGAATGCGGGCATCCACGTAAGCCTGAGGGTAGAAGTCATTTAAAGCTCAACATGGAGGATGTTATCAAGGCTCTGATCCAATCCTCCTCTGTGCAACAGGAGACTAACAGGAGAGCTGCAGAAAACAGTGCAGCCCTGCAGCAACTGGTGCTGGCCCAGGCAGAGTGTGCTAAAGTCCTGGCCAAAACACAAATGGAGGGCACTGAGTCCTTGGTGAAACAGCTTGTTGTGACACAAGCGGAGATGTTTAAAGTAGCCCGTGAGGAGCAGCAAAAAGTCACCCAGGGACTACAACAGGTAATCCAAGCGATCTCTGGAAAACTGAATGGAGACCCTGATGGAAGATACCAGGGGCCAAAGGTGATTCGGGCGAGCCACTATCTTCAGAAAATGACCGCATCAGATGATGTTGAGGCGTACCTTCTGGCATTTGAGCGCACTGCTGAGAGGGACGGATGGCCGGCTGGTGAGTGGGCAAGCATACTGGCACCGTTCCTAAGTGGAGAGCCGCAGAAGGCATATTATGACCTAGAACCAGCCGATGCAAGTATCTACAGCAAATTGAAAGCTGAAATCTTGGCACGACTGGGTGTAACCTCTGCAGTACGTGCCCAAAGGTTCCACTCATGGTCATATTCTTCAGACAAAGCCGCACGTTCCCAAATGTTTGACCTCATACACCTTGCACGGAAATGGTTACAACCTGAAATCCATTCAGCTAGCCACATTGTGGAAACCTTAGTAATGGACCGGTTTTTGCGTGGTTTACCAGCTTCCCTGCGTCGCTGGGTCAGCCAAAGTGACCCCCATACAGCTGACCAACTGATTGCCTTGGTGGAAAGATATGCGGCTGCAGGAGAACTGCTATGTCCTACTTCACAGGCAAACCCTCGCAATCCTAAGCCCCAAGATTCTGCAAGACCGGGTAAGACTGTTCAAGGTTTAAGGGGGGCATCCAGGTCTAATAGGCCTGGGAACGGAACTAATTGGTGGTCAGACTGTACTGTCAAATGTTTCAAGTGCAAAGAGGATGGTCATATGGCCAAAGACTGTCCATTTAAGGATGAACCTATGGAATGCAATATGGGCAAAAATGAGGGAACACGTTCATTTTTGCTCAGTTGTTATGGTATTGTTAACAATGACTATGATAATAACGCTCATAAATGCTGTGTAACTGTGAATGGAAAAATGTCTAAAGCATTACTTGATTCAGGTAGTATGGTTACGTTGGTAGCAGAGTCTATAATACCTTGTGTAAAACCTGATCATGGACAGAAAATAGGCATTATCTGTGTTCATGGTGATAAAAAGGAATACCCCACTGCGGAAGTAAATATTGGAACCCAGTATGGGAATTTAAAGTACCGAGTGGGTGTAGTACCTAGATTAGCCCATGAGGTAGTGATCGGTAGAGACTTTCCTCATTTTCTAAAATTATGGGCAGCTTTACAAAAGACAGATCAAAATTTATCAGAAATGAGTCAGTCTGTCGAGGATAATGTGTTCCCTTTTTCCGATATTGACTTGGGTTTTGACCACTGTGACGGAAAAATAAGGAAAAAGAAAAAATACTGCCCTAAACCAGTATTAATAGGAGATAACCCAGCTCAAACTAGTGAGGAGCCTACTAATAATGCAGACAAGGATAAGGACTTAATTGATATTGGAATTAGTCCAGGTAACTTTAAAAGCGCTCAGTGGGAAGATCCCACTTTAGTGACAGCTAGAAATGATATTAAAGTTGTAAACGGGGTTGTTAATCAGCCAGGAGGAGCACTGCCGTTCCCCTATTTTGAAGTACAAAATGACCTAATTTACCGTGTAGAAAAAAAGGATTCAGACATCATTAGGCAGCTGTTGGTTCCTCAGACTTACCAGAATATAGTGCTAAAGTTGGCTCACAGCCACATATTAGGGGGACACTTGGGAGTCGGAAAAACTAGAGAGAGAGTCCTTAGACGGTTTTACTGGCCTGGAGTGTTTGCTGCTATTACAAACTATTGCTCCTCATGTCCTGAGTGCCAGTACAGGGCTCCTTTCAAGACTTTTCGTAGTCCACTTGTACCCTTACCCATAATTGACGTGCCTTTTGAAAGGATCGCTATGGACTTAGTGGGGCCACTGGTAAAGTCCGCTAGGGGACACCAATATATATTAGTCATCTTGGACTATGCAACTCGCTATCCTGAGGCCATTCCCTTGCGTAATACCTCTGCAAAGCTAATAGCTAAGGAACTTATGTTGATGTTCAGTAGGGTGGGTATCCCTAAAGAAATACTGACAGACCAGGGGACCCCGTTCATGTCCAGAGTCACAAAAGAGTTGTGCAGGCTCTTGCAGGTTAAACATCTTAAGACCTCAGTATATCACCCACAGACTGATGGTTTAGTAGAGAGGTTCAACAAAACCCTTAAGAGTATGCTACGCAAGGTAATTGATGCAGATGGAAGAAATTGGGATTTTTTATTGCCATATCTACTGTTTTCCATTAGGGAAGTTCCACAGGCCTCCACGGGCTTCTCTCCTTTTGAATTATTATATGGAAGACATCCCAGGGGAATATTGGATATTGCTAAGGAGACCTGGGAACAGGAGACTACTCCTCACAGGAGTGTAATTGAGCATATAGCTCAAATGCAGGATAGAATGGCCACCATCATGCCTATTGTCAGGGAACACATGCTGGAAGTCCAGCAGGCTCAGAAAAACAGCTATAACCGTAATGCTAGAGTCAGAGTGTTCCAACCGGGAGACAGGGTATTGGTTCTGGTCCCTACTGTGGAGAATAAGTTCCTTGCGACTTGGCATGGACCCTATGAAATAATAGAGAAAGTGAGTGATGTCAATTATAAAGTCAGACAACCAGGAAGAAGAAAGCCTGAACAGTTGTATCATATAAATCTGTTAAAGCCATGGAAGGACAGGGAGGTCCTGGTTGCTTTAAAACCTTCAGAACCTCCTATAGTAGAGCCAGATGTGAACGTATCTAAGACTCTGTCTGTCCATCAAAAGCAAGAGGTCAGAGATTTCATCAGAAGAAATAGGGATGTTTTCTCGATAGTTCCAGGAAAGACTAAAGTGATTAAACATGACATAATAACCGAACCAGGGAAAAGAGTTAACCTCAAACCCTATAGAATTCCTGAGGCCCGGAGGGAGGTTATAAACTTAGAGGTTGAGAGCATGTTAAAACTTGGAGTCATTGAAGAATCCCAGAGTAACTGGAGTAGTCCTATTGTATTGGTGCCAAAACCTGATGGCACATGGAGGTTCTGCAATGACTACCGCAAGTTAAACGCCCTCTCAAAATTTGATGCTTACCCAATGCCAAGAGTTGATGAGTTAATAGAAAGACTGGGCAAAGCTCGTTATCTAACAACCTTGGATTTAACAAAGGGTTACTGGCAGGTCCCGCTCACTGAAAGAGCCAAAGAAAAGACAGCCTTTTCAACACCCAGTGGCCTGTTTCAGTACACTGTATTGCCATTTGGGTTACATGGGGCACCTGCCACATTCCAACGAATGATGGACAGAATTCTTAAACCTCATGCTCGTTATGCTGCAGCATACTTGGATGATGTCGTCATCCACAGTGCAGACTGGGAATCCCACCTCCCTAAAGTTCAAGCGGTACTTGATGCTATCCGCTCAGCAGGCTTAACTGCCAATCCTTCCAAGTGTACGATTGGTTTAGAGGAAGCTAAGTACTTAGGTTATTCTATTGGGAGGGGTTTGGTTAAACCACAGGAAGCCAAAGTAGAAGCCATACAAAAATGGCCACAGCCCCTTACAAAGAAACAAGTAAAGGCATTTTTGGGTTTAATTGGATATTATAGGCGGTTCATTCCAGATTTTGCTACCATTGCTGCACCCCTGACAGACCTTATTAAAGCAAAATCCCCAGTCATAGTTAAATGGTGCCCTGAGGCAGAAAAGGCTTTTAAGAGTCTGAAGGAAGCTATCTGTAGCCATCCTGTCTTAGTGACCCCAGATTTTTCCAGGGATTTTATAGTTCAGACAGATGCTTCTGATGTGGGCTTGGGGGCTGTTCTTTCACAGGAATACCAGGGTGAAGAACACCCTGTTTTCTTTTTGAGCAGAAAGTTAAACCCACATGAGAAGAACTACTCTATTGTTGAAAAAGAGTGTCTTGCTATTAAGTGGGCATTAGACTCTCTTAAATACTACCTACTAGGCAGAAGGTTTCGATTGATAACGGACCATGCTCCTCTGACGTGGATGTATCAGAACAGGGAAAGTAACTCCAGAGTAACCAGATGGTTTTTGAGTTTGCAATCTTTTAATTTCACTGTGGAACACAGGGCTGGTCTGCAACAAGGTAATGCTGATGGGCTTTCGAGGGTACACTCCCTGATTTCCATGGTCGCTCAAACCCTTGGGTATGAGCTGGGGGGGAGGATATGTGAGCATAAAGGTGGAATAGTGGTTGATGGGAGATACATCAGACCTGATTTGCTAGACAGCAACCAGAGGATTTCTCAGTTAAATGCCCCAGGGAGAGATGTTACAGTTTGCAATATGCATAGCTGATGCTCTGCAAAACATGGTATGGGTCCCTGGGGCGGAGTATTTGGAGAGCAGGGGGGGCCAATGCTCCAACAGCACTAGTTGCTGTATAACAGACCACAGCTTGGATCTGGTTTTTAAGAGTTAGCTAATTGGCACTCACCTGTAGCTACTCAATTAGCAGACAGGCCTTTAAAAGAAGAGAGCAGCCTGCTCCAAGGGGGAGAGGAAAAGACAGCTAGGAGAGGCTGCGCTTATTGCAAAGACATTGCTTTTGTTTGGGAAATTGGTAAGTGGGAAAGCCACCCAATTGCAGATAGCAAGTACTGTCTAGGAAGAGCTCAAGTAAGAGCAAGGGATTTTGTTTGTTTTGTTATTATTTAAAGTACCTGCTTTCAAACTGAATAAAAAAAGGAAAACTGAGCTGAAGGTGTCCTGGACTTTGTATACCGTAGAAGGCTGTGGTTACTGCAAGATCGGTGACAATCCTACCTGTAAAAGAAGTGGTTTGTCACAATATATATATATATATATATATATATATATATATATATACACATATATATATATATATCACATATATAATTGTGAGCATGCGAGCCGTTGCTCACGCTTGCGGGCCTTGCGAGGGCCGCAGTTGCTGGCAAGGAGCGCCCACTATACTCCCCACTATACCAGCCCACCCACTCATAACTTGCATGGAGACTAAACACAGGATACAGTGTATGGATCTGCCACCATACCTCCAGGCTGTGCTGGGTAGATCTCCCCCTGATCAACAAGATCTAATAACCCCTGTCACTGCACAGGATCCCTGCCCTGGGCTTTATGGCTCCAGACCAAACCTTTTCACTTCTCCCGTCTGTCCTGCACTCCTCTGTATCCCTCCAATGCAGGAGCACCCCAACCACTAAATACACACAAAAATATAAAACAAAGGTTACTTACAGCATGGGGAACCAGGCACGACGTCTGGAAGTGAGTTGGAACTGCAATTTAGATCGATTTAGCCGAGTTACAAAGATCGGAAATCGGCTAAGCGAGAAAAAAATGGCCGCCCAAAAAAATGCAAACGAGGCTATACTACTACGAACTGCGTAAAACACAGCCACAGACGTATGTGTTTGAAAAACAACGAGATAAAGGATGCGGATTAACCACGCAATTAGTAAAAAGACAGTAGCGAGTACATTTTACGAAACACAATTACAGATTTACGCATTAACACAGATTTAACGACTTTGTCTCGCGCAACATCGGATTTCCCGCCTAAACCAACGCATTTGATGTGAAATATAAGTTGCAAGTTAAAAAAAAAAAAATTAAAAAAAAAAAAAATTGTATTTATTTTAAGAAAAAAAAAAGGGACAAATGTAGCGTCATGTGTACTAAACAAATTTCACTACATTTAATTTTTATTGACCGTCATTTGACCGTTTGACCATATTTACTGTTAAACCGTAGTACTTTAGCGGGCTGAGCGATGAGCGCAGTACTTTGGCAATGAGCGCCGCAGAAAAAATGCCGCACGAACAAAACGAAAACCAGGCGACAGCACTATAACCACGGAAAACACGTATCGATAATCCGCTAAGACGCATACCACACATTATCCGCCATTTTAGGATAATGCGGAACTACACAGCTACGTTAACGGTTTCGGATCGCGCAAGCACACTATTACACTGAACATGTTCATCACACTTACACAGCACCTCTACACCACTAATGCTGCTGCAACATCAACACAGATTGCCAGCTCTTCAACACAATGCATAAAAATACGTACAATCATTTATTAATTTGATTTCTATATTTCAGTAGTACACAGAAAACAACATTAGCTACCTTACAATTCCATATGTATATTAATAACTAAACAACTTTTAAAACATACACATCTGATTGCCGTCATTTTTTTGACAGGCAATACGCTAGTATATATATATATATATATATATATATATATATATATATATATATAGGACCTAACCAAGCTTCAATTGGAAGCTGAAACAAAATTATCAAAGACCAGAGTGGCCACGAGGCAGAGCTCGCAGGAGGATGAATTACTCTTAAAAATTGATGAAGTAACAACTAAGCCACCACATTGTTGGGAATCAACTCACTATAGAGATACAACTGAAAAAGTGATACCTATGGTCCCCTCAAATTTACTAAATCCCCCCATTAATTGTCCACCATCAAAGGTGGACAATAGAAATAAAAGTACTAAGCAAGGAACCAAAATAAAGAAAGGTGCTCTAAAAGTTTTCAATTACCTGTTAAGAATAGATCTTGCTGTTGCTCCTCAAGAGGTTCAGTTGAATGACATTAGATCAAATCGGTGCTATCACAGATGACACCGAATATTGCCAGAAAAAAAGATGATTCAGGTGTAAAAGATGTTTCTCAAACAATTATAAATCTTTCAGACCTAGCTTTGTCGCAGGAGCATTTACTAGTTTTAAAGCAAGGACTATCATTTGTCCCTACAAGCAATGGTAACTTAATCTCTTTGCAAGAAAACTTGCATTACGAAAATACTAACCTGATCGAAATAGAAGACAAATAGAAGCTTTAGGCCTAACAGTAGAGGATTTTGACACATTGAATAGCCTAACCTCTTTGTTACAAGATAATGAGTTGAGTAAAAATCTAGATATTGATAAGTTTACTAAACGAAGTACATTTACCCCTGATATTAAATATTATGGGAATATAGAAGCCTTTTTGAGGCTTGTGATTATCGAATTGGAAAATATTAATTGGATAAAATCAAATAAAATTTATGAGAACTTTAATTTAGCTAAGAGTGAGTGGAAAGCACTGAAAGAGTTGGAGAAAAGTAACGTGGAAATCAAAGCCGCAGATAAAGGCGGTAACATAGTGCTGATGAATAAAACAGATTATCACAAAATGTGCACAACAATTCTAAATGATAATACCACTTACGAAGTCCTAACTAGAAATCCAATCCAGGAATATCATTGTGAGCTTAAATCTATACCCACAAAGGAAAAAAGATGAAAATCTAATCTCCATAAAATATTTTGATTATCTCCTTCCAAAGAATCCGGTTAATGCAACTTTTTACGCACTTCCAAAAGTACATAAAAAAACAAGACCCATTCCTGGACGACCAATTATATGGGGTAATAATAATCTCACCGAACGTATTAGTAAACTCGTAGATACAAGCCTTAAAAAACTTAACTTACTTGTTTACCGTCATACTTAAAGGATACGACAGAAGTCCTAAAGCATCTTAACAGCTTAAGTATACCCTCGACATCTTACCTCGCCAGTATAGATGTCGTGCAATTATATAGTGGTATACCCCATCACCTAGGCTTGAGAGCAAAAGAATCTTTCCTAAATATGGAAGGTAGAAATAAGAGAGAATGAAATAATTTCATCATTATTCTGTTGGAATTCATCTTAACAAGAAATTGCTTCAGTTTTGATGGAAGGTGGTTTAGGCAAATTCGGGGCACAGCGATGGGAACGGCATGTGCCCCGAATTATGCCAACCTTTTCCTAAGTTTTTGGGAGAAGACTCAGGTCTTTACAGATGAACTGGCACTTTTTACACCCCACATACATACATGACATTGATATATAGATGATATCTTGCTAATGTGGGGTGGATCTAAAGAAGATTTTGGAAAATTTGTGCTAAGGTTAAATAACAACTGCATGGGCCTAAAATTCACCTATGTAATACATGAGAATATGGATTTATACATAAAAAAGACTTATGTGGGAGAAATCAATACATCAGTCTTTAGGAAAGATACAGCGACAAATACATTACTTACATGGACTAGTCAACATCCAAAACCATTAAAAAAGGGCATTCCTATTGGACAGTACATAAGGATTAGGAGAAACAGCGACAATGATCAAGATTTTAAGACCCAAGCAGATGCCCTAAGACAAAGGTTCCGTGAACAAGGATACCTGAATAGGATCCTCAAGTTAACACATAAAAAAGCTCTATCTATGGATAGGACAAAAATGCTCTATGATGTCAAAACTCAAACTAAAAAGGATATAATACAATGTATTATGGAGTAGATAATAAAGACATTATGGCGATTTTAGATAAACATTGGCATCTTCTGACGGATGACCCTATTTTGGGAGAGGAACGTACAGAAGAGGTAAAAGCTTAAAGGACACACTCATGCACAATCTATTTTCCAATGAAAAACCAGGAGGGTCATGGCTAAAACAACTAACAAGACTGTACCATTGTGGCCATTGTGCCGCTTGTCGATATATTAAGCCTGAAAAAATATTTATACATCCGACAAACGAATACAAACTAGATATGTTTGTCAACTGTGCCTCGAGTCACTTTGTATATGTGATTGTATGTTAGTGTCAAAAAATATACGTGGGCAAAACGGATAGACAAATCAGAAGAAGGATTTTAGAAAAATGTCTCTTCTGTCCGTAATTCTCTGGATACGCCTATAGCCAGACACATAAGATTATATCATAGCAATGAACCAACTAATTTGGAGTTTCATGTCTTAGACCAAGCGAAACAGGGTCCAAGAGGGGGTGATTTGAGCAAAAAAATGCCACAATGTGAGTGTAAGTGGATACATCTTCTTAGGGTACAGAATCCCTTAGGCTTGAATAAAGGGTTCAGTTTTGGAGCCTTCCTGTAAAAAATAATTTCAATTACAATAAAACTCTATATGAACATTCAAAAGAGAGAGGGGGGAAAAAAGAGAAAAATATGAGATTACATTAATACATGCATCTCATAAGAGAGACATAAATATCTCTCCAAATACAAGCCGCAAATATTTGTGACCCGAAATCCAGCTGCCCTATATTAAAATAGCGTTATTAGCCCTAACTTCATGGCCAGTAACCGGAATGAATTCAGCTACCTCACAAGAGTAGCCATTGAAGCACCTCTGCTGTGATTTCTACTTAAAAATAAGATACAAAGAATATTTCTCTCTTTCTTTTAAGTCTGTTCATGGCCTACATGATCTCTTTACGAATAACCCACTACCAAGATGGCGCCCCTGGATTATAGATGCGTTATTTGGATAGCAAATGGGGTCAATTTGAATTTTAATTTCAGTCATGACATCGATTGACAACAAATGAGTATAATACATCATACGATGGAGAAGGGGAGTTTGAAAATAGATATATAGATATATTCTTTTTTTTAATATGCCCACAGTCCGTGGGATCTTTCAGCCAATTGCCCATTACTAAGATGGCGCCCTCCGATCCTAATTACATATACGACAAATGGCGCCAATCTGAATTCCAATGTTAATATTGATTGGTGGAGAAGAGGAGAATGCATCATGTGATGCACAAGGGTAGTTCCCTTTTAAACCGCTCAAACAGAGCACTAAGTACGGTCAGGCGAGTGTCTCACCGACATGCAAATGACGTGACTGAGTTAAGGAGGTTACGGTATTGTACCCATTTAATCATGTGAAGCTGGTGGTAAGGTTCCCTCATAAGGGTAATCACATGTACACTTATTAAATACCAGCTATTTGAGCTTGGAGGTTTATTTATAGCCTATCGCTGGCTTTAAACTAATCTATTTAGTAATTTAATCCTTTTGCTCCAGCTCAGAGATCAGTTGTCACAGATTTGTCTGTGTTTTTAAATTTTTGTATGTGCTTTAGATTTTTTTTTTTTTTTTACTTTTAAGCCTAATAATAAAATATGAGTTAATCCTTTGATTTTTGGTCTCCAAGTATATGAGGATTACCTATTTACCGTATTTTTCGCCCTATAAGACGCACCGGCAGATAAGACGCACCTAGTTTTTAGAGGAGGAAAACAAGAAAAAAAAAATCTGAATCAAACACAAATACACTTTACACACAGATACACACCTACATTACACACAAATATATATATATATATATATATATATATATAGATACACATACATATACATATATATATATATATATATATATATATACATACATATACATACATATACGCACACATACATATACACACACATACATATACACACACATACATATACACACACATACATATACACACACATACATATACACACACATACATATACACACACATACATACATACATATACTGCAGCATTTGGGAGCCCTTGACCCTCCCTGACCCTCCCCGATCCTCACCTTTCTTCTGATCTCTGCCATCTTGATCTCACCCCAGCACTTCCTACCAGCACTCCTCGTGTACTGCAGCGTTGCGTGTGTGACGTCACTAGGACGCACCGGCCGACGCGATGCTGGTAGGAAGCGCTGGGGTGAGATCAAGAGGACAGAGGCAGTTTGAAAAGGTATATTCGCCGTATAAGACGCACCAACTTTCCTCCCCCAGTTTTGGGGAAGAAAAAGTGCGTCTTATACGGCGAAAAATACGGTATATATAAATATATATATAAATGATCCACTGCATTTGATCCTCTATGCCTAGTAAGAAGCAGTCTACTCTATTTTTTTTATATCTTGAGAGGATTAACTAAGATATTATATATATCCTTCCTACTTGTTATAATTTTTTTCTATATTTTAATATTTGTCACCACAAGCACACTTAGGGCCTCATTCGATTAACGGCCGTAAAATGGCCGCAAAGCTGCGATTCCTTGCGGCCATCTACCGGGCCCTGTGTAGAGCTACTGCAACCTTGCTATTCAAATGGACGGCGCCGCAAGGATATACCCCTTACGGCCGGCCGCACATAATGCAAACGGCCGCAAGCGTTTTTCCTGCGCCCGTAAATCTTGTTTTCCGGCCGCAAAGTCAGAAAACTGTAAATGCAAATATAAATTCAAGATGGCACTGTAAAGCTCCGTAAATGCTAGGCATCATAATGGGGGACATGAGGATTAATAGCAACACCCTCTCAAGCTTGCACATCGCCCAAATCCGATATATCATTTATGGTTTACTTTCCGTCCCGTAGTCCTGCGGGCTCGTCCTTGTTAAAACCTGTACGAGGTGGAGGGCTGCAAACAAAGCATTGTAGAAGCCAATATATATTCAATCCAGCACTGCAAAGCACTGTAAATGATGAAGAACATAATGGGGGGGCATGAGGATTAATAGCAAAACATTCTCAAGCTTGCACATCGCCAAATTGTACTTTGATTTTAAAATCCGTCCAAGTCCCATGGACTTCAATGATCAAGACCGTAGCTCCTTATTCAAGCCCGTGCGGGCTTGCATGATAGATAAAACGCGAAGATTGAACATTAAGTTAAATATCTTTATTTGTGAATTTGAGAGTAGGGGAATGTTGAGCTATTAATTCTAAAACCAAACATCACTTTCACGTTTAATAAAAGTACAGGATGGCTTTTCTATGCTACGACTTGTAAGTAAGCCCTTTACGACCCGTGGGTCTATTTTACCCATTTACGGACTTGACGGAGCCTAATCCCGCAGCCTTTGCGGGTCTGAGGTGCTCCAAGCCCTTGGGACTTTGTCCACGGACATTTGACATGAATTTAACTAAAAATTATTTTCAGATTTAAGTGTAGGGGAATGTTGTGCTATGAATGCTAACACCTCCAATCACTTTATCGTCTCATCAAAGTGCAGGATGGCTTTATTATGTGCTTAATTGGGTGCTAGCGGGACCTTTTTGGTGCAAGTAAGCTGCGGCTTGGTTTTAGATAATTACGGCCATGACGAGAGGGTTTACATAGAAATTGAATAGCAACCAGGGCTTTCTTGCGGCCAAAACTCTTGGGGCCATGTAAGATCAAAGGCTTTCCTGCTGCGCGTGCAGCCGCAAGGGATAAAAGGGCGCCGGCCGCAAGCCTGCCAGAGCCCTCAGCTTGCGGCCACGCATCTCCTACGGCCGTTAATAGAATGAGGCCCTTAGTGTCTTTATAATAGACACATTAATTTAAGCAGCATTTTTTCTTCATCACTATTTATATTATTCTCAGAATTTTTATAGTTCTATGACTCACAGTGCACCATTTTTAGGATTATTTTGCTCAAACAAGTTAACATATCTTATATTAAGTGTTCCTGATTTGAACACTATACTAACAAACGTTAATTATTTTTTTTATCACTTTCAACTATTTTTATTATAACTTATAAATCCTATATATTTCATTATCACTTTGTTACAATAATCTCCTTCAGAGATTATTGTCCTCTAAATGATTTCACTTATTACTATGTAGGACGAGGAGAAGTAATATTTCAATAAGATTTACAGTGGTATATTAGGCTAAATGTATTTTCTGTTTTCGCAGCGAAATTAGTTTTTTATCTTTTAAAATTACCTATTAAAGTTTAAAAATGTTACCCTAAAACTTTTAGTAAACATTTATATATATATATATATATATATATATATATACACGTGGCGTGAGGGCGTTAACTGTGGGCTCTCCCAATGACGTCAGTTTGGCACACCACCAATCGGATGCACTCTAGATTGTTTTAAGATAAACCTGTAAACCCAGGAATCGCTATTGAGTCACGGTACTACTTCCTTTGAGAAAGCTTAGATGCGAAATCGGCGTCCGGTGAGGCAAGTTTTTCAGTATCTGTGCCCTTGTACCCCTAATCCTCCAGGACATGAGTGGCCTCCAGAGGAGATGATGTGAGGACTCCATTCTGGCGTGATGAGCAGTGAGTTTTTCCCAATTGTGTGGGATTAATCCTCATGCTCTGACTATTTTTATTTACAATTGTGGCGCTCTTCCCTTCATTAGGATTTGCACTATAGACAATTTTGCACCATATTACAGAGGGGACACATCTGACACATCAGACAAATTTGACTCATTCACCGCTGACCTTAGAAGAGGTTGCTTAGTATTACTTTTATTACATACACTAGCCACTTGCCCGTCAAAAAATGACGGTCAATAAAAGAAAGTGTTGAAATGTTGTTTGTCACACAATGTGAGTGTACTGTGTGCCTCAAGTAACTAATTACATTCCTTAAAAAGCTGAAATCTACATTACATAAAATAAGAAAACCTAAAATCAGCAAAAATAAAAAATGTACATTATAGAACCACAAAAAAAAACCTAAGTCAGAAAAAATAAAAAAGAAACATTACAGAAAATAACAAAATACATTACAACCCCCCCTCACTACAATTTTTTTTAATTACACACCTGAAAAAGAAATACATATAATACATACATATAATACAATACAACAATTAAATAAAATACAATACAATACACCCCTATGTAATATACATGCCACTATCTAATATACATGCCACTATCTAATATACATTCCACTATATAATGTAATATACATGCCACAATCTAATATACATGCCACTATATAATGTAATATACATGCCACTATCTAATATACAATACTATCTAATAATACATCCCCCTATCTATCTATCTAATATACAATACATTCTATCTATCTATCTATCTATCTATCTATCTATCTATCTATATATATATATATATATATATATATATATATATATATATATATATATATATATATCTACTCTAATTGTAAGCTACAATAAAATAATTAAGACCACTTACCTTTGAGATGTTTCTTCAGATCAGCAACCTACGGTAAAAAAGATTAAAAAAATTAATACAACAGGTTTACATGAAATAACTAAACATTCTAAACATTCTAAATATTCTAAATATTATACTCACCTTTCCAGCATGTCCCGTTCCAGCATGTCACGTCCCAGCATGTCCCGTCCTCCATGTTCCGTCGTCCATCTTTGCGTCTTGTCCGGCGCTAGTCCTGTAAAAAAAAACATTACATTAGTAAACATAAACCGAAGTTAAATAAACACAATCTACATTATACTTACCTTTCCGCGATGTCTCCGGCCTCCTCGTCTTCTCCGGAAGCATCCGCGTAAAAAAAAGCGACACACATCCGCCCTGGCAGAAGTCTCCGACGCTAATGACCTTCCTATGGAGTGTTCGAGAATAAAATTGGCAATGGCGGCTTCTGATTAGCTGAAAAGGCTGTCTATCAAATTCAGCCAATGAGAAGACGTAAATTGTGAACCAATGAAAAAAGTATACACCCCCAAACACCACGCTGATTGGATAACAGACCTATCAATCTTTATTTGAACCAATCCTAAAGCTTTTTTCACCAATCACAATGGAATACACCCCCACGTACTGATTGGTGAAGACATCTGCACTTCCCATTGGCTGTAAATATTGATTGATATTAACAATAGCCAATGAGAATGCGCAAATCCTTCACCAATCAGTACGTGGGGGTGTATTCCATTGTGATTGGCTATTGTCAGTGCAACCAATAAAAATGCGCAGAGGCTCCAACAAATCACCCTGTGGGGGTGTATTCCATTGTGATTGGCTGAAGGCATATGCGCCTTGTGATTGGTTTAAATAAAGATTGACAGGTGCATTATCCAATGAGAGTGGGATTTTAGGGTGTATCCGTTTGTGATTGGTTCACACATTGGCGCCTCCTGATTGGTTGAATTTGATAGACAGCATTTTCAACCAATCAGAAGGCGCCATTGCTTATTTTTTTCTGGAAAAGTCTCCTGGAGCCTCATTAGCATCGGGGATGTCCGGGAGTGCCGATATAAGTATATATATATATTTTATTTTTTTACAGGGCGTGGCAGAAGAGGATCCGGAGGAGGCCGGAGACATCGCGGGGAGGTAAGTATAATGTAGATTATGTTTATTTTATTTTGATGTATGTGTATTAATGTTTTGGTTTTTTTAACAGGTGCCGCGCCGGAGAAGGATTAAAAGAATAAGGAGAGGACATGCCGGAAAGGTGAGTATAATATTTAGAATGTATAGAATGTATAGAATGTTTATTTATGTAGTGTTAACGTGTTCCACTAATTTTTTTTTTTTTTTTCATAGGTGGCTGATCCCAATGGACATCTGCAAATGTAAGTGGTCTTAATTATTTTATTTTAGCTTAGACTTAGATTAGTTAATATATAGATAGCATTTATTGTATGTTAGCTAGGGGTATGCGTTTTATATAGATAGCATAGGATGTATTGTATATTAGATTATGGTATTTATTTAGATAGATTGGGATTGTATTATTATATAGATAGCATTTATATTATATTATGCTATTTATTTATATAGATTGTGTGATGTATATTAGATAGGGGTGTATTGTATTGTAATTGTATGTATTTGTATTGTATGTATTTGTATTATATGTATTCCCTTTTCAGGTGTGTATTTTTTTTTTCTGTAGTGAGGGGGGGTTGTAATGTATTTTTTTTTCTGTAATGTTCCTTTTTTTATTTTTTGTGACTTAGGTTTTTTTATTTTGTGTAATGTATTTTTTTTTTGTGAGTTAGGTTTTTTATTTTCTGTAATTAGAGTGGTGGGGGTTAATAGGGGGTAGGTAGTGTAGATGTTAATAGGTTAGTGTAGAGGGTGTTTAGTTGATCTTTAATGTTTTATTGGAGGTGGTATAGTGCAGTATAGTGTTTATACTTAGTGCCATGATGGTCCTTGAGGACCATCATGGCACTTATGTGGTTAATGTCATGTTGTAACAGGCCCATAATGGTGTTAATATACCCTTATGGGACTGATGGGGTTAAATAGATGCTTATGGGGGTCTGTATTGACCCCCATGAACGACAGGCTTAATGAAGGGCTTATAGGGGTCTCTATTGACCCCCATAAATGACAGGGTTAATGATGGGTTTATGGGGGTCTGTATTGACCCCCATGAGTGGCAGGGTTAATGAAGGGCTTATGGGTGTCTATATTGACCCCCATGAGTGACAGGGTTAATGAGGGTTTTATGGGGGTCTGTATTGACCCCCATGATTGACAGGGTGACGGTGTATATATTTTTTTCTTTTACAACGGGTCCTTTAAGGACCTTTACGGTCCTTTAAGGACCTGTAACGCAGGAATTCTGAATTTTGATTGCAGTGGGGGTCCCACTGCTATGGTTAATGTGGGGTTAATGCAGGGCTCGTAGCTTATCTCGGATCCCCTGTGGTTAATCCGGGTTTCCGAGCTTATCTCGGCGTTCTTCTTGGGTAAGTTGTAGGTGGCTGGGTGGTCCTGGGTCTTTGAGCCTCGTTTTCATTTTTTTCGGCTGCCATTTTTTCTCTTGCTTAGGGGATTTTCGTGCGTCTGAACTCGGGAATTTGGACTTAAATGGAGGTGTAACTTCACTTTCAGAGGTCCTTGGTGCCCCCCCCCCCTTGCTATGGGTAAGCTTTTCATGTAGTTTGTGTGAGTATTTGGTGTGTTTTCACTGTTTTTAGTTGCGCGCGGGTTGGCGTGTGGGTGTTTGTTACGTTAAGGTTGGTTCCGAGGGTCGCAGTTGGTGTGTCGTGTTGTTTGCGTTACAACGTTAATTTTGCGAGGGTCGCAGTTGCTGGCATGGAGCGCCAATGGCGCTCCATGCCAGCAACTGCGACCCTCACTTCGCGAGGGCCTCAGTTGCTACGCGAGCCTGCAAGCTTGAGCAACGGCCCGTACGCTCACAACAATTTATGTGATAGGATAAGGATTTAATAGCATTGTCACTTTTGAACTGCCATTTGTATTTTCATGAAGTCTTTTCTTTTCTTTTCATATACACTTTGTTCTTCAACACTTCTTATTTCATTTACATGTTTGTATACATATCTATACTATAAGGTTTAGCATACCCTCCTAGCACTTAGCACTTGGCATTTGATGACTTCATTTAGAAATCTCCTCTGTACATATTTACATCTTCTCTCGCATTTTGATGGTTCCAATCATATATCGGTTTCAATCAGATACTTATTTATTTTCCAACTTTTGCACCTTATTAGCACAGGCACTTTAACCTCACACACCACACATTTTTTACATTTAAACACTTCGTGTTAGCCTTGCAACCCTTCTGTTGTTTTTACATTCATTCGGACATATCATGGTGGCTTTTACTTGTTCTCAGCGTTATTTCTATTTTTAATGAGATATATAAAATTTTTGTCATTTTAATGATACACATTTTTACAAATGTAGTCCTCTAATATTGAGCCTCTTTGTATCCATTCCTTTTTTCTTTCTACTTTGTTGTTTACTATTGGTGTTTCAGTCACCGGGGACATGTGCTGAAGTCTCACTTATTTTTTCCTTCCCCATCCCCTTTTTTTTGCATGTATATATATATATATATATATATATATATATATATATACACACATATATTACCTTGCACAACTTTGTGTCATCATCAAAAATGGAGACACCACACTCCAATCCCACTTCCAAGTCATTAATAAATATGTTAAAAAGGAGAGGACCTAATACTGAACCCTGATGAACCCCACTTACCACATTAGACCAATCCGAGTATGTTCTATTAACCACAACCCTTTGCTTCCTGTCTTTTAGCCAGCAAATATATATGGCAATTCCTGTATCCCTTAGTTGCTCAATAGTCTCTCATGTGGCACTGTATCAAAAGCCTTTGCAAAATACAAACAGACTACATCCACCGAGTTGCCTTGATCCAAATTCCTACTAACCTCCTCATATAAACCTATTAGGTTTGTTTGACATGACCTATCCTTCATAAATGCATGTTGGCTCCTAATTATAATCCTGTTTGAATAGACATATTCTTGTATATTATCCTTTATTAACCCTTCTAAAAGCTTTCCAACTACAGAAGTGAGACTCACTGGACTATAATTCCCCGGATTTGCTCTTGCTCCCTTCTTAAATATAGGTATCACCTCTGCCTTTCTCCAGTTATCTGGTAGGACCCTGTGTTGATTGAATCTTGAAAAATTAGATATAATTTTTTTGCTATTACTATTACAGAGCCCAGTTCCCTCAGTACCCTTGGATGTATTACATCAGGTGCCGGGACTTTCTTAACATTTATTTTTTTCCAACCTCTTTTGGATTTCTTCCTGCGTTAACCAGTTATTTGGTGATGGTAGTGTAGCCCCATTATGTTGCAGTGACCCAACCACTGGTACCTCTCTTGTGTATACCGAAGAAAAGAACATATTTAGCTCATCTGCCTTTTCCTGGTCGCTAATTTTCAGATGGCCTGTGTCATATTGTAATGTTCCTATAGCTTCCTTCCCCACCTTCGTCCCATTAACATATTTAAAAAATATTTTAGGGTTTGTCGTATTCTCCTTTACAACTAACTTTTAATTTTCTATTTTAGCCACTCTAATAGCCCTTTTGCTGCATTGGTGATTTCCTTGTACTCACGTAAGGCAGTCTCTGTCCCCTCTTGTTTGTATAATTCCCCTTAGCTGAGATGCTGGTTTCATTGGAATTTGCTGCTCCGCTATTTAACTCTACCCACAAAAATTCAACATTATCACTAGGTCCACCATAAATACAGTATCTTCCCTGACTATAGACTTAAATTCAGGCTTAACATACAGACAAATCCCTCCTTCTCTTTTACCATTGCCCCTATCTTTCCTAAATAGGTTATAACCATCCAGATTAACAGTCCAGTCATGAGATTCGGAAGACAAAATATGTGAAAGCGTCTATAATACACTATTTAATAAAAGGATCTCTTAGTTGCTATAATATCTCAAAATAGAAAAGAAGAAAAAGGCAACTATAATAGGATTCAATTACTATATCAATTGCAATTTAAAGGAGAATATAGGTAGTGACACAGGAAGATTCTCATATCAATAATATATTAAGAGGGCAGAATATAAATGAACCAAAGGAACCACTCATAGAATGGCCTAAGATTGTGCATACAACACCACCTAATGGCCAAACCATTCAAATCATAGTGGACCCCCAAAGCCGCTAGATGCTACATGCAAGATATCATAAAAAACCTTTTATTCTAAAATCGTCAACAAAGGCCAGTGCCAGAAAAGGAAGGGAGGAGAAGAAGGGACGATGGAAGAAATAACAGTGAGCAAAAAAAGGGGGAGATGGAAAGGGGGGGGGGGGGGAAGGGGGATATAAAAAAGTGCTATTGAAGTGCTTGAGCGGTGGGACATATGTGGTAGGAATACCAGGATAGGAAGGGGACCACAATCATGGAGAGATCCTATCCATAAAAAGAGAATCAATGTCTGACCATAAATTACTCTAATAGTCCTTATTCAAAGGAATAGGACAAACAATGGTATTAAAGAAAAATATCCATCAGACAAAAGGGAGTCTCACACTAATATATAGGTCCAAACTAGACGCACTATATATATAAAAAGTATATAATATAAAGTTAAGTATCCAGTTACTTGCCTGTTAATACATAAGTAGTAAATATATATCACAGTGCCTATAGAAAAATATTTCCTCTAAGGTACTGGCACTGTGAAGGGAATGACACTGCTGTGTGCAAAGTAATCAAATAATGTATACTGAAAACGACCTAAAACAAGGTCAACGGATCAGTTAGTAGTTAATCACTTAGATAAATCAATTCCATTGAGACTCACTATGGTGTGGCAAAGTGTAGCACACCTAATAGATGTATCTGCTAAGGATATATGAGTACTTACTGTGTCTCCATGTTTCTGGATAGGAAACTCTCCTAGGTCTCCCCCCACACACCTGCTGTGTTCGCGCTGCTTGCACGCTCACGCTGTAGGTCCCCAGCGTCTGGCGTCACTCGTCAGTGACGCTCAGACATCACTCAGCACACTGGAGAAGATAGCGCATGCGCAGTAAATGATTCGCGCATGCGCAGCTGCCGACGCGCGTTTCGCGAACCAAATCGCTTCCTCACAGGGCTGTACCTTACACCCATCCCCTTACTGTTTAAATAGGAGCCTGATTGGGCTAAATCAGTTTCAAGTGTGGTGTACACACTAAGGCACCATATTTTATAGCAGACCTAATGGGAAAAATAAAGATAGAGAGAACATATGTATGAAGAAAGTTATTAACACTGTGGATTTCAAAAACCCAAATTATTCTGACTTGCTTAAAGAGACACTCACTATATATGATATTGTTACTAAAAATGGGTTTAGGGTCTATCTGTTGGGAGCATAAGTCAGGAATATGAGGAAAGTTATTAATGCTTGCCTATAGTTCATAAAGGGCTCATATTAGTTTATAGATCATATAATGATGATGTGCATGAAATGGAGATAAATCCTAAGTAGGTAAATGTATGGAAAGAATAAGGGAGAGAATTTAGAATAATATCACATTGCTGGAATTATAAAAAGACTGTAAAGTTAATATTCTCATTTAATCCATTTGGCGTAACAGTATTGAGGAGGAATATCCATCTACTCTCTGCTTGTATTAAGGCGTTCTCCAAATTCCCTCCACGGATGCCCAATTTGACATGCTGTATCATCCAACACTTGAGTTCATCAGGATTAGAGTTATGGAATTTGTAAAAATGTCGGGCCACAGAAGTTAATTTGCGTCCTTTTTCCAAATCATTCTTACTGTTCTTAATGTTTCTCACATGCTCACTTATTCGCTTTCTTATTTCACGACTTGTCATGCCTACATATTTTTTGTCCTGACATGTGCATTACAGTACATAGATTACAGATTTAGAACTGCAACTGAAGAAATTCTTCACTCTATGGCAATTTCCCATGTGATCCAAAAATTGGGTAGTGTTCTTAATGAAGGAACAATATTTACAATGTCCACACTTGTGGTTCCCCACTATCCGAATTGTGGAGAGTTTAGCTGTTTCTTTGACGAAATGACTTCTCACTAGAAAGAATATACAAAGAATATAGAAAGAATATAGATATAGAAGACCTTCAAACAGATCAAGACCTCTATCTACAACCATGCAATCATCATCAGAGTATGATTCATCCGCTATGGAAGACAATAAAGGGCAGACGGATGATAACACGCAAAGAGGAGTTATTCCTAAACCTTTTTTAGAATTTGGCCCCAGAAGGGGCTACGTAACACGCCGGTCACGAGACAGAAGCAACAGATCGGATTTGGGACGCGAGAGGCAAAATATCCAGCTCCAAAATACAGAAATGAACTTGAGAGATCGAGAGGTTTGGGGATACAGACAGATGGGCTCTGCACAGAGAGACAGGCCATGGATAATAAAGAAAAAGAGATGTTGAATGATACTCTACAGATCATCAACTTGACAGATCGAATTTTAAGTCCATTACAAGAGAAGATCCTACAGAAAGGATTATCCTTCTCACCAACAAACACTGTAGACATCTTTGAAGTCACTAAGGATGTAAACTACTTTTGAAAAAAATATTTGAAAAGGAGGAAACTGATCCTCTAGCGATTGAACAACAGGCTCTGGAAGATTTCTGTGACCTCTATTGTGAGAATTTGGCTGATAAGCCAATGGAATCAACATCTAATAAACTCCGAGTCAAATCCAAATTTCTACCACCTTCATGTGTCTGTCCACAAGTTGACATATATAATAGATTAGTAATACAGGATTTAAAAAAATTACCCTGTATCTATGGTTCAAATCTAACATCGGATGAACATAGATGCTTAAAAGATATTAAATCATGGCAAGATGTTGTGTTGAAACCTTTAGACAAAGATGGGAATATCGTACTTTGGCATACAAATGATTATAGAGCTGAAGCCATGAGACAACTATCAGACAAGAGATGTTATAGAAGTCTTCTAGGTGACCCCACTTTGGAATTTCTGGAGAAATACATTAAAATTATTAAGACAGCTAATGACAACGGAGTGATTTCAAAGAAAGAATATAAATTCTTGCAAATTTCTAAACCGCGGATTGCAACTTTATATTTGTTGCCTAAAATACATAAGGATCACTTGAAACCTCCTGGCAGACCCATTATTTCAGGAAACGGCAATTTATGTGAGCAAGCAAGCAAATTCATTGATATCAATTTGCGATCATATGTGATTGATTTGCCGTCATATCTCCGCGATACTATGGATCTACTTAACAAAATTGATGGAATCACTTTATCGGATACGACTTATATGATTACCTGTGATGTGGAATCTCTATACACCTCCATCAAACATCAAATGGGAGAAAATGCGGTTGCTTACTTTCTAAAGATGTATCAAAATCAGCAACAAGAGAGAAACCAATTTCTGGTAGATCTATTACATTATGTTTTAACTCAAAATTATGACAGATTTTTTCTACAAGTCCGGGGTACGGTCATGGGGACATCATGTGCCCCTACATATGCCAACCTATATTTAGGTTGGTGGGAACCTGAAATTGCTATGGCTGATAGCCTATCTAAATACACACAACACGTCCTCATTTGGTTGCGCTACATTGATGACCTGTTTCTATTGTGGGATGGACCGGAAGATCTCTTCATCGAATATATGGCAATTTTAAATGCTAACGACCTTAATCTGAAATTAACATACTTCATGAATCAAGAAAAAGTGGAATTCTTAGATGTACTTATATACAGAGGTGGAGATGGTGCCATCCATACTGATCTCTTCAGAAAGGAAACGGCAACCAATAGCATATTACACTTTACAAGTGCTCACCTCCCCAGCACTAAACGTGCTATTCCTTTTGGAGAATTCACGAGACTAAGAAGAAATTGCTCAGATACAGAGATCTTCAAAATAAGAGCGGATGAATTGAGGACAAGACTCAAAGTTAGGAGATACAGCAACAAAGCTACCAAACGAGCATTCCATAAGGCCCTACATCTTAAACGTGAAGATCTACTTAATCCTAAGAGTAAATCCACACAAAGTGATGAACAGATTAGGTTCGTTAGCACATTCAATGGTCAATGGAAACAGGTTCTCAACGTGCTTAATAAACATAGGGATGTGTTGTTTACAGATGCAGATCTTAAAAAGTGGCTACCGAATGGCATACAGGCCAGTTGGCGACGGGCTCCATCCCTAAGAGATACACTAGTGAGAAGTCATTTCATCAAAGAAACAGCTAAACTCTCCACAATTCGGATAGTGGGGAACCACAAGTGTGGACATTGTAAATATTGTTCCTTCATTAAGAACACTACCCAATGTTTGGATCACATGGGAAATTGCCATAGAGTGAAGAATTTCTTCAGTTGCAGTTCTAAATCTGTAATCTATGTACTGTAATGCACATGTCAGGACAAAAAATATGTAGGCATGACAAGTCGTGAAATAAGAAAGCGAATAAGTGAGCATGTGAGAAACATTAAGAACAGTAAGAATGATTTGGAAAAAGGACGCAAATTAACTTCTGTGGCCCGACATTTTTACAAATTCCATAACTCTAATCCTGATGAACTCAAGTGTTGGATGATACAGCATGTCAAATTGGGCATCCGTGGAGGGAATTTGGAGAACGCCTTAATACAAGCAGAGAGTAGATGGATATTCCTCCTCAATACTGTTACGCCAAATGGATTAAATGAGAATATTAACTTTACAGTCTTTTTATAATTCCAGCAATGTGATATTATTCCAAATTCTCTCCCTTATTCTTTCCTGACTTATGCTCCCAACAGATAGACCCTAAACCCATTTTTAGTAACAATATCATATATAGTGAGTGTCTCTTTAAGCAAGTCAGAATAATTTGGGTTTTTGAAATCCACAGTGTTAATAACTTTCTTCATACATATGTTCTCTCTATCTTTATTTTTCCCATAAGGTCTGCTATAAAATATGGTGCCTTAGTGTGTACACCACACTTGAAACTGATTGAGCCCAATCAGGCTCCTATTTAAACAGTAAGGAAATGGGTGTAAGGTACAGCCCTGTGAGGAAGCAATTTGGTTCGAAGAAATGCGCGTCGGCGGCTGCGCATGCGCGAATCAATTACTGCGCATGCGCTATCTTCTCTAGTGTGCTGGGTGATGTCTGAGCGTCACTGACTAGTGACGCCAGACGCTGGGGACCTACAGCGCGAGCGTGCAAGCAGCGCGAACACAGCAGGTGTGTGGGGGGAGACCTAGGAGAGTTTCCTATCCAGGAACATGGAGACACAGTAAGTACTCATATATCCTTAGCAGATACATCTATTAGGTGTGCTACACTTTGCCACACCATAGTGAGTCTCAATACAATTGATTTATCTAAGTGATTAACTACTAACTGATCCGTTGACCTTGTTTTAGGTCGTTTTCAGTATACATTATTTGATTACTTTGCACACAGCAGTGTCATTCCCTTCACAGTGCCAGTACCTTAGAGGAAATATTTTCCTATAGGCACTGTGATATATATTTACTACTTATGTATTAACAGGCTAGTAACTGGATACTTAACTTTATATTATATACTTTTTATATATATAGTGCATCCAGTTTGGACCTATATATTAGTGTGAGACTCCCTTTTGTCTGATGGATATTTTACTTTAATACCATTGTTTGTCCTATTCCTTTGAATAAGGACTATTAGAGTAATTTATGGTCAGACATTGATTCTCTGTTTATGGATAGGAACTCTCCATGATTGTGGTCCCCTTCCTATGATGGTATTCCTACCACATATGTCCCACCACTCAAGCACTTTAATAGCACTTTTTTATATCCCCCTCCCCCCCCCCTTTTTTTGCTCACTGTTATTTCTTCCATCGTCCCTTCTTCTCCTCCCTTCCTTTTCTGGCACTGGCCTTTGTTGACGATTTTAGAATAAAAGGTTTTTTATGATATCTTGCATGTAGCATCTAGCGGCTTTGGGGGTCCACTATGATTTGAATGGTTTGGCCATTAGGTGGTGTTGTATGAACAATCTTAGGCCATTCTATGAGTGGTTCCTTTGGTTCATTTATATTCTGCCCTCTTAATATATTATTGATATGAGAATCTTCCTGTGTCGCTCCTATATTCTCCTTTAAATTGCAATTGATAAAGTAATTGAATCCTATTATAGTTGCCTCTATCTTTCTTCTTATCTATTTTCAGTCATGAGATTCACCCACCACGTTTCAGTAATGCCAATTAATTTCCCATTTCTCATTAACTGCTAATAATTCTAACTCTCCCATTCTTCCTGGAAAGCTTCTGGCATTAGGGAGCATTAAGCAACCTTATGTTATGAGTCTGTTGTTCTGGAGTGCCAGTCATTGTACTTGAGTTCCTGAGTAATACCTTCCTATTGACTGTACAAACCCTCCCCCATCTCATCCCCCTTGACTAGTTGATGCGTTTCTTACCTCCTTTCCTTATCCCCATTACTTCTATCTCATCCCTCCCCCCACCTACTTGTTTAAAACTCCCCCAGCCATTCTGCCAGCCTAACCCGCAGCACAATAGCTCCCTCATCATTAAGGTGCAATCTATCCCTGCTATAGAGATTGTACCAAAGTGAGAAGTCAGCCCAGTGCTCTAAAAACCCAAACCCCTCCTTAATGCACCACACTTTTAGCCACACATTAACCTCCCTAAGCTCCTTCTGTCTCCCTGAGCTAGCACGCAGCACTGGTAGTATCTCAGAAAAAAGTACCTCAGAGGTCCTTGCCTTCAGCTTATTACCTAGTTCTATAAAATCATTCTTTAGGACACTCTATCTTGCATTAACTTTGTCATTGGTACCAATATGTACCAAGACAGCTGGTTCATTTCCAGCCCCTCCTATTTTTTTAATAATTTATCTACCCGATCCACAACATGCCGAACCCGAGAACCCGGGAGACAGCAAACTGTTAAATTGCTGGGATCTGGGTGACAAACCTACCTTCCTAATAATAGAGTCCCCTACTACCAAAACCTGCCTGTTGCTCTGCCTATGCTGCCCTCCCACTCCTCCAGTAGAACTGTTTTCCCGGCTGTTAGAGGGAACAGCTCTATCTGGCATTGCCATTCCTGAATGGACACCCCCAACAGTTTCATTCAATCTGTGAAATCTGTTGGTTTGCCAACTCAGAACTGGCCTGCCTCCTCCTGTTCCCCCTGCTTCCCCTTCTAACTGTAACCCAGGTTCCTCCCTGGACATCCTCCATGAAAGTAGTACGCGGTTAGCAGTGTTTTGAGCGGTGCAGGGTCGAGTAGCCTCGTTTTATTTTATTTTTGGCCGCCATTTTTTTTTCCGCTTAGCCAATTTTTGAGTGGTGAAACTCTGCAAAAATCGACACAAATTTGCGTTCCACCTCACTCCCAGACGTGCTGGCTGTCTGCCCGTGCTGTGTGTTTTTGTTGCGTTTTTTTATTTGCGCAGTTCGGCCGGTAACTTTGGATTTTTCCTATCTCGTGAGTTGGTCAAGTGCTTTGGAGGCTAAGTCCCGTGTGTTTCATTGCCTCCAGTGCTCGCCTCACTTCACAAGGCTCACAGGCAAAGAGTGCCTTTGGGGCTCATTGCTCAAGTGCTGCGAGTTTTAGTGCCTTAACGGCTCGGCTCGCAGGCGATGAGTGCCTTCGGCACTCATTGCCTAAGTGCTGCAAGTTAATGGATCGCAATGAGCGCCTTTGGCGCTCAGCGCTCAAGTGCTACAAGTTAATGGCTCACCTCGCTACGCGAAGCTCACAGGCAATAAGCACCTTCGGCGCGTTTCGCTCCAGTGCTGTGAGTTTTAGTGCCTTAACGGCTTGCCTCGCATGCGAGGGTCGCAAACGATGATCGCCGAACACAAAGCGTGACAACGTCTCGTAGTTCAACAAGTATGTTATAAGGTAATCATATCCCCTCTGAGAAGCTTTTTTTTTCTAGAGATAATAAGTTTAATTTGGTTAGTCTTTCTTCATAACTTAGCCCCTCCATTCCCCATATTAGTTTTGTTGCCCTTCTTTGTACTGTTTCCAGCTCTAAAATGTCCTTTTTATGAAGTGGTGCCCAAAATTGTCCTCCATATTCCAAACGACGGTGTACTAGGGCTTTGTATAGTGGAATTTTTGCTTCCCTTGGTTTAATACCCTTCTTCTTAGCAAAGACTAGAGAATATGTGTTTTAAATAAAAAAATAAGTTGGGAATTTTTGAATTATGTAGGGTCTCTACTAACAGACAATATATAATTTTATAAGATAGACTACCCTTTTTTTTGTAGAAATGTATATTGTACTTTTCAACTTAAGAAGAGCTTTCTGTGCTTTTAATGTCTTGGTTAGAAATGAAAGTAATTTTACCCAAATGTATTCTCAGTGTACTTATATGATCCACAGCTTTCACCGATAGTATTGCTTTTGTAGAGAAGAAAGCACCAAGGGAAAGAACATATTTTTTTTATTTAATTAGTATTTTATTGTCTCTCTCCAGTTTTACATACATTATACTAAGAAAGATACCAATTGTTAGCGTCTACTGAAAAAAAAATCTATAATTTGAATATATATATATATATATATATATATATATATATACACAAAATGTTACAAATGTGCCTGGCCTCATGGGCCCTGGACCCCTGACACCAAAAGGGGACCCCTAACATTGAAAGGGTTAAAGAGCAGGATAAAAAAAAACTTAGCTTTTTTTTGAGGGATGAATAATTAAATCAAACAGTAACTAAAAATGGCAATATCTAAGTCAAATCTTAATTAATTAAAAAACTTTAAGTGTAACTTTTTCAACATAATTTCACGCTCTCGATCTGAGCACATATTGTGAATTCAGCATCCATTTAAGCATAAGTAACAATAAACAAGAATTGAAGAATTCAACATTTTTATCAAGGTAACACAGTCTGACTGATATTTCAGTGCCTTACAGAGAAGCTAAAGTAACATTCAGTGCTAAGAGGTTATGAAGTATCAGCACGTCAGATTATTTAGAACGAGAATTAAGATAAGGTGACATTTTTAATGACAATGGGCTCATCAGTCACTTTAGTTTATTAGAAATATCTATACATTCAAGGTGCATCATTCCATACATTATAGTATCACTTATAAACAGAGTATATACACATTTATAGAGAGTGTGTCAGACAGCTCATAGCTTTTCTTTTACAGCCCATAGGCTCAATGCCTTCATTTGATGCAATAAAACCCACATAAAACACAATAAAATTCATATGAAAAGCTGTCAAGGTTGAAAAAAATGTATAAACGGTTATTAAAAAAACAACAATATAAACTTGTTTACAGGTTCACAAATTGATTATGATTGCTAAGCATGTTGTTTTAGAGGAAAGAGCTCTTTGATGGTTCACATCCTATCTAAAAGATTGTACATTTAGCGTCTCATTCTCTGGCACCTCTTCTTCATCTCTCTCTCTGTCTGTTGGCGTTCCCCAAGGTTCTGTCCTAGGCCCCCTCCCCTCTATGTACATTTGATAATATGCTCAAAAACAGGGCCCTCCATTCTTTATAAGGTGTTACGTTTGTTTTTTGCCATGTACTAAACCCCTGTACAGCACTGCGGAATATGTTGGCTCTTTATAAATAAAGATAATAAAAAATAATAATAATAATAATAATAAAGTCCATCATTTTAATGTAAACCAAAACACAATTGGTAAACAAGCAGATAGTAGCGATGGACAGAACCAGTGCCACCTCCTAGTATGTATTCTAATAATACAAGCTCATAGACTAGCAGAATTTACCAAAAGAGCAGCACTGCTGAAAAGTTCTGTTAACATGCTTTACAAATCAGAAATATATTGTGTGGGACCACATATGTAAGACTGAATATATTACCAAATGTTTTTGATTAATTACATTTATATGATCTTGGTAGAGTTGCATGATGTGTAATGTAGATATGTAATAGCTCACCAAGATTAAACATTTCCCATATTCAAAACACACAACTGGTCTTCACCCTGTGTTTTCTTGTGTCATTTGATATTTGACTGAAACAAACAATTGTTTTTCTTCCTGTGTGAGTGTTCTTATGAACATTGAGATTTAAGATCTGACTGATACGCTGCCAACATTTAGAACATGCAAGTAGTCTTTCTCCAATTAGAACATGTCAATTATCTCTTTTGTGAGTTTGTTTATGTGTTCTAAGAGATGAAGGCCGACTGAAACATTTCCCACATTCAGAACATACAAATGGGTTTTCTCCTGTGTGATTTCTCATATGTTGGTTGAGATGTGTGGCCCGACTGAAACATTTGCCACATTCAGAACATACAAATGGTTTTACTCCTGTGTGAATTTGCAAATGGTTTTTGAGATCGGAAGCCTGACTGAAACATTTCCAACATTCAGAACATGCAAATGTTTTTTCTCCAGTGTGAGTTCTTAAATGTCGATTTAGAATTGTGGCTTGACTAAAACTTTTTCCACATTCAGAACATACAAATGGTTTTTCTCCTGTGTGATTTCTCATATGTTGGTTGAGATGTGTGGCCCGACTGAAACATTTGCCACATTCAGAACATACAAATGGTTTTACTCCTGTGTGAATTTGCAAATGGTTTTTGAGATTGGAAGCCTGACTGAAACATTTCCAACATTCAGAACATGCAAATGGTTTTTCACCTGTGTGAATTTGCATATGTCGATTGCGACTTTCGGCCCGATTAAAACATTTGCCACATTCAGAACATTCAAATGGTTTCTCCCCTGTGTGAATTCTCTTATGTTGTTTGATATGTGAGGCCTGACTGAAACATTTCCCACATTCAGAACATACAAATTGTTTTACTCCTGGGTGAATTTGCAAATGGTTTTTGAGATCGGAAGCCTGACTGAAACATTTCCAACATTCAAAACATGCAAATGGTTTTTCACCTGTGTGAATTTGCATATGTCGATTGCGACTTTCGGCCCGATTAAAACATTTGCCACATTCAGAACATTCAAATGGTTTCTCCCCTGTGTGAATTCTCTTATGTTGTTTGATATGTGAGGCCAGTCTGAAACATTTCCCACATTCAGAACATGCAAATGGTTTTTGGGATGTGTATATTATTGGCTTTGCTTCCAGATAACTATGTGATACACTGAAATCTTCAAGGTTATTCCAAAGGTTGGATCCATCTGTTGGGAATAAAAGCACCAAGAGTAAATTATTTAAAATCAGAGAGTTTTAAACATACTTCTAAATGGAAATGATTAGTCTAAGACCAATTTACAGATAATAAATGGTCAATTTGGTTGAATGTCTAAAGAGTGTAGCATGATCCTGTGCATTACCAATTATTCTAAATTATGGTATTTTGTTTAGCATCACCATGATTTTACTTGAATTGTGTAAGTACAATTAGATTTTATAAATGGAATATGTTTGCTTGCTGTAGAAAACATTTTATTACATCCTATTTGTTTAATAAAGTCCTTCTTTCCTGTTAGGATGATGAATCACATCACCTCCTGTCATGTTGTAAGTGGAACCTGCCCAGCTGTGTGGATGGCTGCTCTCCACCAATGACATCGTCTCTAAAGAGCAATGCATCTGGCGAGTAAAGTAAATCAAATAAGATCAAAATATTCAAAGTTTAGTATTCATATAAAGACTGTTAGGTGTATTAAATACAATTGGTACTTTGTAACTATGTATGTATAGAGTCTATATACTGATATTCTCCAGTGAGAGAGTATTTTGAGTCTCAATTGATTACTGAAAGTAATGTCTATGACGGACCAGAAATATATTTTGTATTACTCTTTTGACCACAATATTGGAAAAGAATTAGTTTTAACTTTGAGGATAATATTTGGAATTCTATCAAACTAATTGTGACATATGGACATATTTAACATTAATGTGTTGGATACACACATTTTGCATGTAGGTGGTATAATAGACACAATGTTATATAATAAGTATGCTGATAAAAACTTTTTAACTTGCTAAATCCTTTCATCCTTTATCTTTGAAAAAAGCGATTACCTTACTCACAGATGTTTAGAGCACGGAAATTAAATAGGAAAAGGAATAAAATGGTAGATGCAGTTAATAAAATGGACACTAAGTTTTATGAGATAAGTTATAGTATGAAAGAAATTGAACTACGAATCCAAAAAGGTACATCGAATGCCCGTCCCCCCCATACAGAATAGGAACAACATAGTAAGAGACAAAATATCCCAATGTTAACAATGTATTACAACCTCTTTGGCAGTGAGAAAAGTGGTGAAGTCAACCTGGAATTGTTTACATAGGGACTCTAGCTTAAAATAGTTTCCAGATACTCGTCCTGTCATATGTTTTAAGAGAGGTAAGAACTCGAGGCACTGGTTGATAAAAACGGATACAATAGAAAAAAAATAAAAGGACACTGAAACATTAAAACCTGGGGCAATACACTATATACCACAACCCGGGAGGGGATGGGGACAAGAATAAATTATTATTTAAAAAAATTAAATAAAAAAATAAGGTTGATATATTAACTGGACAACAAAACCCCTTGGTGACTAAATAGTTATCTTCAATTTGTGAGGTTGCACCTCATACTAGAGCCGGGCTTTGCTCATTGATCTGAGGTAGAGGTGGAGACGGACCTGAGACACTCAGAACTGGAATAAGGCTGGAAAGACTGGATATAGAATAGATAGCAAGACTTGGACTGGATCAGGCAAGAAACTGGATACAAACAGAATATATGAACTAAAAGGCTCCGACTGGTAGGAACACACTGACCGATCACCTCTGGGAAAGACTGGACTAAATACCTAATTAGTCCTGGAATTTAGGGCTATTTCAATAGTTATAGTTCTGGTGGAAACAGCCTTCAGGATTCCATGAATAAACGTATGACTGTCCCAGGTAGATTAACCCCAGAGTGTCTGGCTTCAGGTACAGGTCTTCTGCTGCAACTGATGGGCAAAACCCTGACACAATTGAGTTGCTTTATTTGAGCAAAACACATGATCTCCCTGATGTTTATTGCCAGATTGTGTAAAGAAAAAGAATATAGAAGATGATTAATAAATATCCCTCTGAGGGTGCGCCTTGAAAGAGTGATTTTTGAAAAAACAATTACTTCTAGCCATTAATACACAGGTAGGTGTGGGACATATTGTTTTTACTGGAGAAATTCTTTGGGGTATAAATTTAACACACGGTTGGTAGACTTAAAAATGGCCCCATAAGAGGACAGAAACATCTAAACCACGTTACTCTGGTAAATACAATCTTGTCACACAGAAAATGAAGGTGTTTCTACAATAACTTTTTTACATTAAATTCAAATATATAATCAGAATTTTGCTATCTCCCACGTTTTATTTGTGATGATGATGCTCTTTATTACTAAATATATCAAAGATCAGAACTATTTTGTCACAATTATATCACACCATTTTAATTCAAGGCAAGACATTGAACATGATAGGGATGACCTTAGTGACTGAGGAACAGACGTGTCCTGTATATATCAGTCAGGGACTGGTGTTATTGGTCACTTGTCTTATTATTATTCCAGCTCCAGCCATCTCTAGTTATCTTTATTATTTTACAAGCACCTATACACACTTTAATAATTAAAACCCAGATTTCAGCTATAACTTTACTACTAAGATTCAGCCACCACCAAAAGACAGCAGATTGTACAGGTACCTAGGTACAAACTACCCTTTAATAAATATGGCATCTTTAACATATAAATCATTATAAAGCTTTATTGTGTTTAACTGTCCTCAAAATAATCTAAATTAAATACAAACAGGATATTCTAAATGTGATTGTAATAGTTGGGATAAATAGATTTAGCAGCAAAACCATTACATTCAATTAGTAAATATTGTGATCAGCGACAGTGCATGTCCCCCTATGTAATAGTGTTATACGTCTGATATTATCACAGTAAGAGAGGATCACTCACCGTCACTGATATTAATAGGAATCTCCTCCTCCTTAATCTGCGGGTGACTCCTCACATTGGTTTCTTCTTCTTGATCAAGCTCTAATTTCACTCTTTTGCTGCCTGTACAGATATATATATATAAGATAATTAGGTCATTCGGTCTAATTAGATTACAGATGTAGGGTCTAATGTGTCAATGGCAAATGGTTTAATGATAAATGGTTAAAAAAAGGTAAATTTGAAACTGGAAAGACAGCAATATTTATACAGACTTCTGTATATTTTCTTTTAAAATGCCGTCACTTATAGCTGATGTATTTACACATCCATCACCCACTTACCTCACTCCATATATGACATAGTTACATAGTATTTAAAGTTGAAAAAAGACTTTTAATCCATCAAGTCCAACCTTTTAAGATCTCCTCTGACCTGCAATATGCAGATTAACTATTAATTCATTAGTTTTAATTATTAATAAACTAGCGACTTGCCCGTCAAAAAATGACGGCAATGTGATGTATATGTTTGTGAAGTTGTTTAGTTATTTAAATATATTTTTGACCCTTCTAAGTATTGTGATATGAACATGTAGTTTTTTTAAACGTTGATGTAATGGTTTTTTAAAATGAAATTTGTATCTGAAGAATTGTTCAGTTTAATATACATAGAATCCAGAGAAAAGTAAAAAGTAAAAAGAGTTTTTTAAACGTGGCGAATTTTAACATGAAGTTTAAAATATATGTAAGCAATAACCTTGAAAGTATATATTTTTAAAATTGAACTTTATTTTTTATGTAACTTTGTAATTTTTGCAAAACATTTGTCTAATTTTGAACATTATAAACAGGAACATAGTAAAAACATTTTGTAACATAATTTTCAATTAAAAGTATTAACATTTGAATGTAAAAACAGTTTTACTTTAAATTAATCAGTATTAACATGCAATTTATATCAGAATAATTGTTAAGTTTAATATACATTGAATGTAGAGGAAGGCATACAGTAAAAACTCTCCTTAAACCGTACGTAATTAAAGTAATTCATTACAGAGCACATAAACTGTCGATAAACATTAATGTAGGTAGTAATCTTAAGATAACATAGAATATTTACATTGTGACTTAAAAGGTGCTTGAGCTCTTAACATGAACTTTGTAATATGTTGAATGAAATAACTTGAAAATATTGTTTTTAAACTTGTAACATTAGAAACATTAACATAGTGACTTAACATTTTAACATAATTTTTCATAGAAATGCAAGGCAAGTATTTTGTGAGGCAAATTATCCATAAACATGACTTCCATTAATTATGACAGAATTAAACAACCAATTGTTTTGTATTTTTGAATGTTTTTCCAAAATGTTTGCATGGCTTTAGTTTGTATCCTGCAAAGTTATAGTACTTCATAGTAGACAATGTTTTTAGTAAAAATACGTCCATCTTCTAATAAATCACCTTGACTTTCATTGTTTTCAATGTAAACTTTAATAGCCTGTGGATTTTTGCAGCGTGACAACGCAACGTACAATTGACCATGTGCAAAAACTGGTTCTTCCAAGTAAATACCCACAGATTTGAAAGTTTGACCTTGTGATTTATTAATGGTCATGGCAAATGCCATAATAATGGGAAATTGTCTTCTTTGAAGTATAAAAGGGAGACTACTTTCACTTGGTGCTAAATCTATTCTTGGTATGAAAACTCTCTCTCCTTTATGGGTCCCAGTTAAAATTTCAGCATCTATAAAATGGTCCTTTAATTGTTGAACAATTAATCTTGTGCCATTGCATAGGCCTTTTTTGGGGTTCATATTTCGCAGTAACATGATAATTGCACCTTTCTTTAGCTGCAAAATATGTGGTGGCATTCCAGAAGGAGTTAAAGAGTTAATGAATTCAGTTGAAAAGTTTGCCTGACTTTCATTGTCATCAGCAAGTACAGAATCAGCACTGTGATAATTTCTTTGTGGCGCATTATTTTTTTTAAATATTTCATTATTGAGTATTAATGCATCTTTATTTTTACACGTCAGTATAACTTGGTTGGCAAGCTCGGAATATTCTTCGTTATTTATGCTCCCTTCAAATATAGCCGATATAATATCTTGTTGACAAATCATATGAGGTGGGATCTCTACAGTGTCGTCAGGTAAATGTAGTATTTTTTCTGTTCTTCCTTCTCCAATTTTAATAAGCCAATTATTGAAATCAGTTTGGCCTTCTGATCTCATATTTTGTTGCAGTTGAAGATGGGTAAAATGTTTCCATACTGTACTTGACTTTATACATGTTTCAATAATGTCTGTTCGATTTCCATTTACAACGACAGGTAATGTTTGTCTAAAATCGCCACCCAACAACATTACCTTTCCACCAAATGGAAAAATATTATCCATGACTTCACGAAGCAAACGGTCAATACATTGGAGGGCATAGCATGACATCATTGTGGCCTCATCTATTATAATTAATTTACATTTCTTCAATTTCTTTGCTTGTAAGGATGTCATGCGAATATCTGACACAGAATTTTCCAAAATAGGCACTGGCAGTTTAAATCCACTATGAACAGTTCTTCCACCTTCTAATAAAAGTGCAGCAATTCCAGTAGTGGCAAACGCCATTGCTATTTTTCCTTGTGCTCGTACTGAACTCATTAATAAATTGTACAAATATGTTTTCCCTGATCCGCCAGGTCCATCAAGATAGAAATAACGCTCTGTCACCATGTCATCATCTATAGCATTTTTTAATGGCATGAAATGCTTGCAATTGTAGTGTATTTAAAGTTGCAAGTCTTTCTTCTGTTCTTTCTGCTTGTAATTGAATGTCATAGTCTTCAAAGTTAATGTCATCTATTAGACCTGGATCAGGCAAATTAAAACTTGCACAACTTAATCCATGAGTTAAAAAGACTTCTTGAATTTCCATTAAGGCTTTTAAGTGTGCAATGGGTTCATTGTATCGTCGCATAAAGTCTTCAGCCATATTACTTTTAAAAGTCTCCCACAAAGCTAATGCATTTGGAGCATTTGAGAAGATACAAATAAAAGCAAATTGTTCTCTCATCTGTCGTGGCATTTGACATTGTGCTGCTTCTTCTAAACATCTTTCCCACTCTGTATCATCAGCGAGTAAGTTTCTATGTCTTGCAGCTAAATGGAAGGATTCATATACAATGTCATTAACAGTTCTTAATTGTTCAAAACTTTGTGCTCCTGGAACATTTAAAAGTAATATCTGTAAGCAAAATCGTTCAACATCTCTTGGACTGACTGTGTAAATTCGTGGAATTATTTTATTGCCTCTGGTTTTTCTTGCTCTCCATAATCCATTCACAAAAACATAGTGATATGGAATTTCAATATATAAGTATTGTGTTGCTTGAGCATCAGTGGAATTTAATGCAAACCATGCAGTTAGTGTAGTGTGACGATCTTCACTTTGGGCCAATGCATTAACTTCATTTCCAGCATGGAAATAGACTAAATGTCGTTGTGGCAAATGTACTGCTAACCTATATACTGCATGTGATCTATCATGCATTTCAAATTTTAAAAGCCGCCACATAGCTTCTGGCGCACTGACATAGCGAGCATCTACATGAGATGCAAGTTCATCATGTACTAACTCACTACTTTCAGGGTTGTCTGCACTTTTGACGACTACAGTAGCTGCATCGTAACCTTTGTAAATATATTTGTAGACATATTTAATGGATTTGATGGAAGTGCAGGCTTCTACGTTGATGTGGGCGTTGTACTTGATGAGTAAATGTGGATTGTAGGGTACTACATATCTATTGTCCACTTTTTTTCAACGAATAATGGCACTATCTCCTTCTCTTCTTTTATAAAGTGGATATCATCACAATTTGCATATGTTTTGTCTCTATAATCTTTTGGAAAATCTTTTGAACATTGATTATTTTCCATACATGGTGATTGTGGATTAAGGTCTCCACAGGGTCCATGAATCATGCGATGAGTAACAATCTCATATAGTCTACCATATAGTTCTGGATCTGGTAGTTCAGCAACTATGACTGCATCCACTTTGTCCGAAGTATCTAATTTATCTTTCTCTTGAAGTATTATGAGAAGATGCGCATGTGGAAGGCCTCTTTTTTGAAATTCAATGGTATATACCTAAGCAAGACATTTGCCAAATAACTGATTTATAGTGAAGTCACGTATTAATTCATTTAATTTGATCTTAAAAACTCTGGCTACTAAATCTGGTCGATCTGAAGCACTTTGTCCAAGAAGTAGATTTTGATTAATTTCTGGCCATTGTGGATTACATGTAAATGTCACAAATAAATCTGGTTTTCCAAATTTTGTCACAATAGCCATAGCATCATTGTATCTTTCTCTCATATTTCGAGGAGATCCTTGAAAGGAAGATGGTAAAATGATGGCTTTGCCAGCTGTCATGTCTCTGCTTGTAGCCACGTCAGCAACATAGTCCATGAGTCCACAATATTGTTCTACACGTAGTTTATCTTGTTGATATTTTATAAAGTTTAAATTATTTGCCTCAACTTGCAAATATGAATCAATAATCCATTGTTGTGTTAGTTTCCCACCACATAAAATAGGATTAAATTCATCTCTAATGGCAATTTGAGCAACTTTAAATTCAAGCATAGAAACATTATTTCGGATTCTGGCTTTAGCATTTGGGTAACTGGGAAGGGTTAATTTTGGTTGCCAACCTGCTTCTTCTCCGTGTGGGAAAAAGATGGGATATGTCATTGGATCTAAATTTGGACTTAAGATATTAATATTAATAAATGGTTGCTCCTCATTTCTGGGATATACTCTAATGTCTCTTTGAAATGGTGGTTCTCCTTCATCATTTTGAAAGACCATTGCAACCTCATTTGATGTTGGCAAGTTATAACGACGTTTATCAGTATGTCTGTCTCTTTTAAGCACCATATTAACCTTTGGCATGGGTAATTGATGTCTTTGTGCATGAAGTAGTTGTTCATTTTCTACTTCTGCCAATTTTTTGTAAGCTTTACTGTAGGGATTGTTGTCCATAATGTTATTTAGCTCTATAAAAACACTGGGTAAGCATTTTTTATTTTCTTCCATCTGCATACGTTGGTCAACAGCTTCCATTGTATCTAGGACATATAGTTGAGCGAATTTTCTTTGCTCTCCTTCCTCTGGATGTAAATGTGAAGTCCGATGATAAATTTGTCCTTGGACTTTAAAACAGTAAGGACCATGTCCTGGTACATTAGCAGCCAATGTTGCCCCCATAGATGCAAATGATATGGCACTATTGTAGGATCTTATGTTTGTCTTAAAATTTTTGTAATTTGGAAAAGTAGGTTCAGTCATAATATTTTGTAAATAGGTTGGAAATTGTTTCCTTTCTGGAAGTTTGAACTTTCCTTTTTGACAACAACTAATAAATTGTCCATCTCTGGGTCTCTCCTGTTTAAAATAATAAGCCTCACAAAATTGACATTGAGTAGTCATGTCCCCACAACTATGAACCTCTACTGCTAAAGACTTCAGTAAAGGACAATTTGCAAAGCATATCGGATGTTGACTTTCATATTCATCAGATGAAAAGTCATGAAATGTTTCAACAACAGGTTCTAAATGTTTAGTTTTTTTCGTGGATTTTCTTGGTATATGTTGTACTTGTTTGGTTGAAATGTCCTGTAAGTTTTTAGTAAGAGTTTGTAAATGCTTTGTTTTTGTAGTTGCTTTTTTTGGTCTGTCTTGACTGGTATCTTGTAAAATGTCATCTGATGTTTTAGGAACAGTTTGTAAATGCTTTATTATCTTTTTATTTTTTTTGGTTGTATCTTTTATTTTTGCAGCTGATATTCTTTTATTTGCAAGTCTTTTGCGTTCTTTTTCTCGTCGAATTTCTTTCTCCTCCGGTGTCTGCTGGGCGGCCCATCTCTCTTGTCTTTCTCTAGTTTGACGTCTTTTCTTCTCTTCTTTGGTCTCGTTATCAGCCATATTAATCTGTAAAGGAAAAAAAATAAATGTAATTGTGTATATTTAAATTTGTAATTCCTGTTAAAGATTCTTGTGCACAATTGGTGAAATAAAAGGCAAATCATTAATGTATCATTTATATTTAGTTAAATTTATAATTCCTGTCCTCACTGGCTAAGAATTTGGGCAATGGAATACTGCTGTAAATAAGCATGTAACATATTTTTTTTAAATAATGGTTTTATTTATTAAAAACGTTGTTTGTGGATAGATATTTACCACTGCAAAACTTCTTTGCTAAAAAAAAAAGTGATGTGGTTATTGAGCTATGTATTGCATAGTAGCAATTTAAATAAAATAAGGGAGATAGTAAATTAATTATTTTATTTTTCTGTTGACACGGATGCAACTGAAAGCAGTTTCTTTAGTTTTATACTTTAGTACTTATTATACTTTACCTTGGTTGAAGTGTGATTTAAATCCGAATGTTTGTTGGTCCTCGGTTGAAAATCGTTGTCCAATGGTGTGGTCCTCTGTTGGAAGTCCTCGTCCGATGGTGTGGTCCTGTGGCGATAGCCCTCGTCCGATGTTGTGGTCCTTTGGTGAAAGTCCTCGTCCGATGGTCTGGTCCTGTGTTGAAATTCCTCGTCCGATGGTCTGGTCCTGTGTTGAAATTCCTCGTCTGCTGGTCTGGTCCTGTGTTGAAATTCCTCGTCTGCTGGTCTGGTCCGAGTCCTCGTCCGATGGTCCGGTCCTGTGGAGAAAGTCCTCGTCCGATTGTCTTCACGCAGTATCTGTTGTAATATAAAATAGAAAATGTTGTTTGAGTGAAATGTCTTTTAAATAATTAAAAAATTTATGAATTTGGCTGTATTGTATCAGTTATGGTTATTTTTTTGTATCTTTTTATTTTTTTACTTTCTGTACAATCCCACGACTTTTGTTATTCTTATTTAAGGTTCTTAGTAAGTCTTGTGGGTTGTGATATATTAAATAAGAATATACATTTAGTTTGCTATGTGTTTATGTTATTTTTTGTACAATCCTGTTTTGTGCACACCACTTGTGGTATACTTATTTAACCTTTATTGGGATGCTTATAGTTAGTGAAACATGAAATAATATAATTAATGTAGTTTGCTATGTGTTTGTGTTAGTTTTTGACAATCCTGTTTGGTGCGCACCACTTGTGCAAAAGTTATTTATTCTTGATTGTACTGGTTATAGGTTGTTAAACATTAAAGAAGAATGTTAATGTAGTTTCCTATGAGTTTGTGTGATTTTTTGTACAATGCTATTAGGTGCGCAACACTTTTGTTATTCTTATTTTTGCTTCTTTGTAAGGCTTATAGGTTGTTAAACATTGAATAAGAAATTCTGTTTTGTGTGTAGCAGTTTGTGTCTCATTCAATTGCGATTTGGCTAATTGAATCGTGCCCTAAATAAGCACATAGCATATTTTTTTAAATACGTTTTTAGTCATTTAAAAACTTTATTTTGGATAGATTTTTAGTAACTAAAAACTTCTTTTAAAAAAATTGTTATGTTGTTATTTAGAGCCCTATTCAATTGGGCAAATTGCAATTGAATGAGGGCCTTTGTGTGTACCATATGTTGCATAGTTTGCCCCTCATTCAATTGCATTTTTTACAATGTAATAGTACTCTAAGGCCGTCATTGAATTGCAATGTTGAAAATTGAATAGGGTTGTAAATAAGCACATCACATATATTTGTTAAAATAGAATAAGGGCCTAAAAGTGCTTATTTATAGCCATATTTAATTGTCCAAAATAGCAATTGAATGAGGGCCTTTGGTTACTGCATTTGTTATATTGTGAGCTCCTCATTCAATTGTGTTTTGGCCAATGGAATAGAGCTCAATATCAGCACAGAGCATATTTTTTTACGGAATTTTGTATTTAGTGAACTTGTATCCAAAAGCAACGTGTTCACAAAAGCAAAATTTCCTTTAAAAAATATGCTCTGTGCTTATATAGAGCCCTATTGAAATGGGCAAATCACATTTGAGTGAGGCCCTTGGCCATTAAAGACATATAGGTCCTCATTGAATTGCAATTTTACCAATTGAAGAGGGCTCTATACAAGCACATAACATATTTATTGAGCAAAGTTTTTAGTTATTGAAAACCTTGATTGTGGTTAGAAATTCAGTAACTAAAAAGTTCTGTATAAAAAATATGTTATGTGCTTATATAGAGCCCTATTCAATTGAGGAAGTCGCAATTGAATAAGGCTCATGGTTCTTTCTTGTTTATACTTAATACTTTACCTTGCTTGAAGTTTTGAATGACAGACGGTCCCCTCCTGCCAATCTTAATGCGCCGGTCTTCTTGTAGTGTCTGTTTGAAAAAGAAAGTGAAATAGTTATTTGTATATTTATAATTTTTCATGTAGCAAAGCATGGCCTTTTGAGCATGTAATGTCTTGTTGTATCTTACCTCTTCTTCTTTGTTGGTGTTCTTTAAAAGGGATTGTGCTTCACAGTGCAAATTGTTGAGAGACGCTATTGATGCAGAGTCTGTTTGAATATTCAAAGAAATAAAAAGATTCAGCTTTATATGATCTATTGAATTGAAGTAAATGAATGTCATTGAAATATAGTTGTGTAATTTTTTTCAATTAACCTTATTTTTTGTTGGGGGCTACACACATATGTCACATACATGAAGCACATTCCATAGTTTAATGTAATTATTTTGTGTACGTGTGACATATCAGTAGACATGACTCATATTTAAATGGTTAAATTAACCTTATATTTTTTTTTTTCCAACACACATAAATGTGTGTGTGTGAGATGTAACTATAGATGATACACATATATGTGCGTGTGACATATCAGTATACATGACATATAATGTCATTTAAATGTAGTTGTTTACTGATTTTGTTTTCAGCTAATTTTGTTGCAGTGGCAATACACATAAATGTGCGTATCACATGTCACTATACATTATACACATATATGTCCGTGTCACATGTCACTATGAAGGGGCAATACACAGAAATGTGCGTGTCACATGTCAATATACATTATACACATATATGTCCGTGTCACATGTCACTATGAAGGGGCAGTACACATAAATGTGTGTGTCACATGTCAATATACATTATACACATATATGTCCGTGTCACATGTCACTATGCAGGGGCAATACACATAAATGTGTATGTCACATGCCACTATACATTCTATACATATATGTGCGTGTCAGATGTCACTATACATTATAGACATATATGTGCGTGTCAGATGTCACTATACATTATAGACATATATGTGCGTGTCACATGTCACTATACATAAACCTCTGTTTAATATTGAATTATGTTTTTTTGTTGTTTTGTTAAATGAACCGTATTTTTTTTTTGAGCCTATACACATAAATGTGCCATACATGTCACTACATAAATGCTATTTTTTTTTTTTATTTGTTTGACCTGTCCTGATAATAAAATGTAATATATTATAGCTTACCTCTCAGTTGTAATTTGCACAATGCAAAGTAGTAAATTAGTAAAGAATTGTCTTCTCAAGTAAAAGCAGCAGTTATCTCAGAAGTCACTCCGTTCATCGCCTGAGGAGAAATGTATTTTTTTGTTTGAAATAGGCAGTATTTATAAACTTGTAGAAAGTTCTGGAAAGTGAGACCGTTAGAACGCAATACGCATGCGCTATTTGCGTTCCAGCTTACAATTTGCGTTCCATCCGCCATTTTCTGCGTATTACTGTTCAAAATGGTGTTTAATATGATTGTGATACGTTCCGCATAGTATGTGTTTCATTATTGCGAGTAAGTGTAGTGTAGTTACGTCTGAAGTCTCGTTTTCGTTTTGTTCGTCGGCCATTTTTTCTCTTGCTTAGCGATGGTATTAGTGTCTAAAGTGTTTTATTTTGATTTAAATGTAAGTGTAACTTGTTTTTTTGAGGTGCTGGCTGGTTCCTCTTGCTGTAGGTAAGCTTTTTATGTGTTTGTTGTGTGTCTTTCTTAAGTTTTAAATGTTTGTATGTCGGCGTGTTGCGTCCGATGTTTGCGAAGTCGTAATGTGTGGTAACGTGTCTCGTATGGTGTTTGCGTGTGTAGCCTCGTTTTCGTTTTATTCGTCGGCCATTTTTTGTGTCGCTTAAGAAACTATTTAGTGTCTAAACTCTTTTATTTTGAGTGCAATTAAGTTGTAAGTTGCATTTTTGAGGTCCTGGGTGCTTCCTGTTTGTGTAGGTAAGGTTTTTATATATGTGCTGTGTGTATGTATTGTGTTTTTAATTTTGTAATGTTCGCGAGTTGCGTCCGAGTGTTGCGAGGCCGTAATGTGTGTGAACGTGTGTCGTATGTTGTTTGCGAGTGTCGTAATGTGTGTGAACGTGTGTCGTATGTTGTTTGCGAGTGTCGTAATGTGTTGCGACGTAAACTTTTTTTGAAATTTTGCAAGGGTCGCAGTTGCTGCAACTGAAGACCTCGCTTTGTGAGGTCCTCAGGTGCTGGCATGGAGCGCCTGCGGCGCTCCAAGCCAGCAACTGAGAACCTGGCACAGTGCCCTCGCTTCGCGAGGGCCGCGGGCTCGCTATGCGAGCCCGCAGCGTTAGCAACAACTCGTACGCTCACAACTATATATGTGATTATTATTTTTTTTTTTTTTTTTTTTTATTAATTAGTCCAGAGGAAGGCAAATAGAAAAAAAAAAACATTTTCTTTCTTTAAGGTGGAATCTTTTTACTTCTAACCTCAAGGGATGTCTTCTTGTCAGTTGAAAATCTCTTGGCACAAAAAGCTTCCTTGACAAATCTTTATACTGACCCTGGATGTATTTATATACGGTAATCATATCCCCTCTTAGACGCCTTTTTTCTAGAGTAAATAAGTGTAATTTTGTTAGTCTGTCTTCATAACTTAGCCCCTCCATTCCCCTTAATAGTTTTGTTGCCCTCCTCTGTACCTTTTCCAGCTCTAAAATGTATTTTTTATGAAGTGGTGCCCAAAATTGTACTCCATATTCCAAATGAGGGCGTACTAGAGATTTGTATAGTGGCAGAATTATATTTGCTTCCCTTGCTTCTATACCCTTCTTAATACATGTTAATATTTTATTTGCCTTTGCAGCTGCTGCTTGGCTTTGAGCACCGTTACCTAGGTGGTTGTCCACAAGCACTCCCAAATCCCTTTCAATATCTGATACACCTAGATTTGCTCCATTAAGATTATAAATTGCATGGCTATTTTTCCTTCCCAGATGCATAACTTTACATTTATTCGTATTAAATCTCATCTGCCATTTAGATGCCCATTCCTCAATTTTATGTAAATCCCCTTGGAGGGAAAGCACATCATTATCTGATTTAATTACGTTGCACAACTTTGTGTCATCAGCAAAAATGGAGACACCACACTCCAATCCTACCTCTAAGTCATTAATAAATATGTTAAAAAGGAGAGGACCTAATACTGAACCCTGAGGAACCCCACTTACCACATTAGTCCAAACGGAGTATGTTCCTTTAACAATAACCCTTTGCTTCCTGTCTTTTAGCCAGCTCTCAATCCATGAGCAGATATTTACTGCAATTCCTGTATCCCTTAGTTTGCCCAATAGTCTCCCATGTGGCACTGTATCAAAAGCCTTTGCAAAATCCAAAAATACTCCATCCACTGAGTTGCCTTGATCCAGGTTCCTACTAACCTCCTCATAGAAACTAATTAGATTTGTTTGACATGACCTATCCCTCATACATCCATGTTGACTCCTACTTATAATCCTGTTAAAATAGACATATTCTTGTATAGTATCCCTTATTAACCCTTCTAAAAGCTTCCCCACTACAGAAGTGAGGCTCACTGGTCTATAATTCCCCGGATTTGCTCTTGCTCCCTTTTTAAATATAGGTATCACATCAGCTTTTCTCCAGTCATCTGGTAGAGACCCTGTGTTTGAGTGAATCTTGAAAAATTAAATATAATGGTTTGGCTATTACAAAACCCAGTTCCCTTAGTACCCTTGGATGTATTCCATCAGGACCCGGGGCTTTTTTAAGATTTATTTTTTCCAACCTCTTTTGGATTACTTCCTGTGCTAACCAATTATTTGGCAAAGGTAGTGTAGTCCCATTATGTTGTAGTGACCCAACCACTGGTACCTCCCTTGTGTATACCGAAGAAAATAACATATTTAGCTCATCTGCCTTTTTCTGGTCACTAATTTTCAGACAGCCTGTGTCACATTGTAATGTTCCTATAGCTTCCTTCCTCGCCTTCTTCCCATTAATATACTTAAAAAATATTTTAGGGTTAGTCTTACTCTCTTTTGCAATTAATTTGTCATTTTCTATTTTAGCCAGTCTAATCGCCATTTTGCTGCCTTGTTGATTTCCTTGTATTCCTTTAAAGCAGTCTCTGTCCCCTCTTGTTTGTATAATTTAAATGGCTGTTTTTTACTCCGTATCTTGATCTTTAAATCATTGTTAAGCCACATTGGATGAGATTTACTCCTTTTACTTTTATTCCCACACGGTATATGCCGATGTGTGTGTGTATTTAGTAAGGATTTAAATGTTGTCCATTTATGTTCAGTGTTTTTACCTATCAGTTCTCTGCCCCAGTCTATACTTTGTATTGCTGCCCTTAGACCGTTAAAATCTGCCCTTTTAAAATTAAGAATTTTTGTTGGCTTCTTAAAATTTAGTTTTTTTAATTCAATCTCAAATGAGACTGTGTTGTGATCACTGTTCCCCAAAGGTTGCCCTATTTCAACATTTGATACAATATCAATATTATTTGTGATGAGTAAATCTAAGATGGCTTCATTTCTAGTAGGCTCCTGTATAACCTGGGCCAGATAATGATCCCTGAGTGTACTCAAGAACCTGATCCCCCTTATCTGAACTGCTGGTCTCATTTATCCAGTTTATTTCAGGGTAATTAAAATCTCCCATTATTAGAACTTGCCCATGCTTAGCTGCATTTCCAATCTGTAATAATAATTGTATTTCCTCACTTTCAGCTATATTTGGGGGTTTAAAGGCATACTCCTACTAATGTTCTTTTGGGATTTGCTGCTCCGCTATTTAACTCTACCCACAAACATTCAGCTTCATCACTAGGTCCACCATAAATATCTTCTCTGACTATAGCATTGGTAGAGTCCATAGAGTGCCCCATGGATGATGGGCGCACACAGGATGTTGTCACCTATAGGTGATGTATTTACCAATATAGGGAGTGAGGTAAGTGGGTGATGTATGTGTAGAGTCCATAGAGAGCGTCTGTGTGCAGGAGGTGCTGAGATCACAGTATAATAGCAAATAATAAGGAATAATTCCATGTACTGGGGGCTTATTGTGATATTTATACAGGTTTACATAACACATTACTGAAAATATATGATTATCCTTCCTCATTAGTAAATTCAGGATATAGATTTCCATCTTGGGGTCCTGTTAGTCGCAAGTGAGAGACGCCTCTGGGTTTGTACAGATTTACAAAACTATCTGACATAAAATATATACAAAAACAGAGTCATATATATAAATATACAGACTGAGGTTTCATCGTTTTGCTAATTATCGGTTTAGTACTAATGCAAAAATCTCTATATGAAAAATTGCAAATTGATTTAATTAATTCAACAATATTATTATTACATTTATTCTGCACATTTGCTGTGTGGATGTGTTAGAAAGAGCCCTTTATAGACTGATATTAGCAATGATTAGCAAGTATTATATTCTAGTGCCCCCACCAATATCAAGCAGTCTGAGCCATATATTACTATACTGAGCTGCACATTAGCATACAAGAGCTGCACAAACAATGTTGTATATCTCAGGAATGCTTTATTATATAGATAAACAGCTATTACAATGTATAGACAGTTGTTAATGCTCTTTCAGATAAATTAAATGTGTTCTTTGGGTGACAGTGTGGTCTTTAAATAATGTATTGTTACCTTTATAATTCTGTATTACTTCCTCACCTTCCCCGATATTCCCAGGACTCTCCTCCTCCTTCACCGGCTGCTGATCTCTTATATTCAGCTCCTCTTGTTCTACGTTGGTAACAACTGGAGGCTTCACATCTAAAGGTCCTACAGGTAGAGATGATCAGATTATAGACTTTCACTATTGTAATTATTCAATATCAGTCTAGTATTTGTGTCTTAAAAACTATTTAAATCCTTTACTTGGAAGACGCACAAAGACAGAAACAACCAAACGCTGTCACTTTGTATGGTCAGAAGACCAGATATTGGGTCATTTGGGTATAAAACCACATTTGCCATGAAACGCGCAGCTTGTAAAACGTCTTGGTTGTGTTATGAAAAATATATACACCGCAATAAAGATAACTGCCCATAAGATATACCAAAAAATAAACAATATATATCATCACACCAATCATTTATAAAATGGTGGGCAAAAGAGTGATAGAAGCTCTTTCAATTGAGTTGTACAGTTTATAGGTCACATTAAAAGGTGGAAAAAGTTCTGAAATTATTTATCTTTGTCTCATTTTTTTACAGCACAGAAACCTGACATTTTAACAGGGGTGTGTAGACTTTTTATATCCACTGTATATATATATATATATATATATAATATATATATATATATATATATATATATATATTTTATATATATATAGATATATATATATATATATATATACACACATACATATATACACACACAGTATCTCACAAAAGTAAGTACACCCCTCACATTTTTGTAGATATGTTATTATATATTTTCATGTGACAACACTGAAGACATGACCCTCTGCTACAATGTGAAGTAGCAAGTGTACAGCCTGTATAACAGTGTAAAGTTTCTGTCCCCTCAAAATAACTCAACACACAGCCATTAATGTCTAAGCCGTTGGCAACAAAAGCGAGTACACCCCTAAATGGAAATGTCCAAATTGGTCCCAAATTGTCAACATTTTGTGTGGCCACCATTATTTTCCAGCACTGCCTTAACCCTCATGGGCATGGAGTTCACCAGAGCTTCTCAGGTTGCCACTGGAGTCCTCTTCCACTCCTCCATGATGACATCACGGAGCTGGTGGATGTTAGAGAACTTGCTTCTGTTTGAGGATGCTCCACAGATGCTCAATAGGGTTTAGGTCTGTAGACATGCTTGGCCAGTCCATCACCTTTACCTTTAGCTTCTTTAGCAAGGCAGTGGTCGTCTTGGAGGTGTGTTTGGGGTCATTATCATGTTGGAATACTGCCCTGCGGCCCAGTCTCCGAAGGGAGGGGGATCATGCTCTGATTCAGTATGTCACAGTACATGTTAGCATTCATGGTTCACTCAATGAACTGTAGCTCCCCAGTGCCAGCAGCACTCATGCAGGTGGGTGTGGGGACAGCCTGGCAGTGCTCAGACCATACGCTGCACACTGCATCAAATTGGTTTACATGGCTGTTGTCCCAGAAGGAAGCCTCTTGTAAAGATGATGCACAAGAAAACCTGCAAACAGCTTGCTGAAGATAAGCAGACACAGTCTGTGTGAGAGTGACCGTGTGTGTGTGTGAGAGTTACTGTGGTGACTGTGTGTGTGTGTGAGAGTGACTGTGGTGACTGTGTGTGTGTGTGAGAGTGACTGTGGTGACTGTGTGTGTGTGAGAGTGACTGTGTGTGTGTGTGAGAGTGACTGTGTGTGTGTGTGAGAGTGACTGTGTCTGTGTGCGAGAGTGACAGTAAAACTAGGAATGTCTTATAAGACTTATCACAACTGCTGGGGGTGCTTGAGAAGAAGAGGTGGAGCCATCTTCATAATCATATAACAAACTTGTCTTCCCAGTAGGTCTCCTCATGTTATGGTGCATACAAGTGACTAAAACTGAATGTATTTTCACCCTCAGAACGGTAATGTGCTGCAGTATTATGTCTATATGTTACTGATGGTTTGTGCATCAGCTCTGAGTCTCCGCCCCTTGTGACTCATTCACCTGTCACTCACCTGCACAGCTCTGAGTCTCCGCCCCCTCATCACCATAAAAGTTTTGGTCTATCTAATGATCAGACGCATTGGTCACTTGTCTTATTATTATTCCAGCTCCAGCCATCTCTAGTTGTCTTTATTATTTTACAAGCACCTATACACACTTTAATAATTAAAACCCAGATTTCAGCTATAACTTACTTTACTACTAAGATTCAGCCACCACCAAAAGACAGCAGATTGTACAGGTACCTAGGTACAAACTACCCTTTAATAAATATGGCATCTTTAACAAATAAATCATTATAAAGCTTTATTGTGTTTAACTGTCCTCAAAATAATCTAAATTAAATACAAACAGGATATTCTAAATGTGATTGTAATAGTTGGGATAAATAGATTTAGCAGCAAAACCATTACATTCAATTAGAAAATATTGTGATCAGTGACAGTGCATGTCTCCCTATGTAATAGTGTTATACGTCTGATATTATCACAGTAAGAGAGGATCACTCACCGTCACTGGTATTAATAGGTATCTCCTCCTCCTTAATCTGTGGGAGACTCCTCACATTGGTTTCTTCTTCTTGATCAAGCTCTAATTTCACTCTTTTGCTGCCTGTACAGATATATATATATATATATATATATAAGATAATTAGGTCATTCGGTCTAATTAGATTACAGATGTAGGGTCTAATGTGTCAATGGCAAACGGTTTAATGTTAAATGGTTAGAAAAAGGTAAATTGGAAACTGGAAAGACAGCTATATTTGTACAGACTTCCATATATTTTCTTTCTTTCAAAATGCCCGTCACTTATAGCTGATGTATTTACACATCCATCACCCACTTACCTCACTCCATATATTGGTAAATACATCACCTGTAAGTGACGGCCTCCTGTGTGCTCCCATCATCCAATGGGGCACTCTATGGACTCTACACATACATCACCCACTTACCGCACTCCATCTATGTGTAGAGTCCATAGCGTGCCCCATTGGATGATGGGAGCACACAGGAGGTCGTCACTTACAATCATTTATAATATGATGGGCAAAAGAGTGATAGAAGCTCTTTCAATTGAGTTGTACAGTTTATAGGTCACATTAAAAGGTGGAAAAAGTTCTAAAATGATTCATCTTTGTCTCATTTTTTTACAGCACAGAAACCTGACATTTTAACAGGGGTGTGTAGACTTTTTAAATCCACTGTGTATATATATATATATATATATATATATATATACACACACACACACAACACAGTATCTCACAAAAGTAAGTACACCCCTCACATTTGTGTAAATATTTTATTATATCTTTCCATGTGACAACACTGAAGACATGCCCCTCTGCTACAATGTAAAGTAGTAAGTGTACAGCCTGTATAACAGTGTAAATGTGCTGTCCCCTCAAAATAACTCAACACATTAATGTCTAAACCGTTGGCAGCAAAAGTGAGTACACCCCTAAATGGAAATATCCAAATTGGGCCCAAAGTGTCAATATTTTGTGTTACCACCATTATTTTCCAGCACTGCCTTAACCCTCATGGGCATGGAGTTCACCAGAGCTTCTCAGGTTGCCACTGGAGTCCTCTTCCACACCTCCATGATGACATCATGGAGCTGGTGGATGTTAGAGACCTTGAACTCCCCCACCTTCTGTTTGAGGATGCTCCACAGATGCTCAATAGGGTTTAGGTCTGGAGACATGCTTGGCCAGTCCATCAACTTTACCTTTAGCTTCTTTAGCAAGGCAGTGGTCGTCTTGGAGGTGAGTTTGGGGTCATTATCATTGTAACGGACCCGCTTTTAGCATAGTGGATTTTATTAGACTGATTCTGGCCCTTTTAAATGCTCTGACAAAGGATCTGCAGTTTGCTATGCACTTCGGATGCCGAGTGTGAAGAAAAACCCTGTTTTATGGACTTAGTTTGACTGTTTTATTCCCCTCCCTCCTAGAACACCAGTTTAGAACCCTTAATAACTGTCATATTTTCAAATACTGTCTGTTTTCAACTGTCGGTTTTCTCTGTCTGAGGACAAGTTGCTCTGGCTGTGTGAGTGCTGGTGCTTTGGGTGCTCATTAAACAGACCTGCTTGACCCTTTCTGGAAGCCTTGGCTCATGCTTGGGGAAATGTGATAAGTCGGAGTGCCAGCGGGTCCGTTACAATTGATGGCAGCGACGGGATTCAAACCTTACAGCAGACCGTTGTTCGGCAGTTACAGCCATTTGGGAAATTTGCTATTTTGTATGGAACCGAAAGGAAAGGGTATGTGAATATACCCGAACGGATAGTGAATGGGGACAGACTATACCAACTTGAAACGGGCCACGCTAAAAGAGCTATTGGAAGCAAGGGGAATTATTGCCAGCAATAAAACAAAAGCTACCCTTATTGTTGAACTCATGGAGGGAGACCGGGCAACTGCTGCAGCACCTCTTATGGACAGCACACACAGAATGAGTTTGGAAGAGAACTCCAAAGCAGACTGGCCTTTTTCCCAGGTACGCCTCCCACAGAAACCTTGGAAAGGATTATGGCAGATGTCCACGAATACATAATGGAAAAGCAGCGGGCAGACCGAAGGTCCAGAGAGGGGTCCCTAATCACACCACACATACTACCGGGGAAGCCTAAAATCCCGTACCATGATTTTAAAAACTATGTGGAGACCGAAGACATCGATGGCTACTTGCATGACTTTGAGAGGTTATGCCAATTACATGAGATCAACGCCGCCGACCAGGTACCCCTGTTGGTGGGTAAGCTAGCAGGCCGGGCATCAGAAGCCTACCGCACCATGCCAGACGAGGATAGCAGAGACTACCAGAAAGTAAAGCAGGCGATCCTGGACAGGTATGCAAGTAAAATAGCAAAAGTCCCAGTTATGGCAGAAATATAAAGTACACAAATTTCAATATATATAATTACGGCCTTATTATTATTTTTAAAAAAATGAGTGGTAGGTAACTTTTTACTCATATATTACATGGAAAATTCATCACATTCACATGATTAATATTAACCATCATTAGGTTATACAGAAAAAAATACACCCAGATTCCAAGAGATAATTAACAATTATTAACAATAATCACCGATTTGAATGAAATAAAAGACCATGCTGGTTAAGGGTAATTTTTTTCATTGGAAAAAAGTTAAACTTCTGTGTTTGTGCACTGTGAGAAAATGTATTTTTAAATAACATGGATTTGATAAAAGAAAAACTTTTATTACATTGTTACATAGTAATTTAGTACATCAAGTTCAACCTTTTAAGATCTCCTCTGATCTGCAATATGGGGATTTGTTTTAATTGATCCAGAAGAAACAAACAGAAAAAAAACAAGTGAAACTTATTCCTTCCTAACCCCAGATACTGGTGACCAGACTCCTCCCTGGATCAATACTCTTGCTGTCTCTAATTAAGCAGGGTAACCCTGAATGCCATTTTTAATTAAAAATATATCCAGTCCCTTTTCAAAGTTATCTATCAAATTTGTTGTCTCCACCTCCTTTGGTAGAGAATTCCACAGATTAACCACAGTTACTGTGAATAACCCTTTTCTTTCTTGAAGGTGGAATCTTTTTACTCCTAACCTCAAAGGATGTCCTCTTGTCAGTTAAAAACCTCTTGGCAAATCTTTATACTGACCCTAGATGTATTTATGTAGGGTGATCATATAAGTATAAATTATCCCATGTCTGAAACATCTCAAATGTCTTGAATTAGTTTTATTTCTCACCTTCACTGATATTTACAGGGATTTCCTCTTCCTTATCCTGTTGGTGACCCCTCACATCTGGTTCTGCTTCTTGCACAAACTGTGAGACAACTGAAGACCTCACATGTCCTGGATAAATATACACAAAATAATTACAATTATATATTTATTCATTATTGATCTATATGTTCTAAGTTTGTTCAGTGCTACATTTAAATAAATAAATATAAATTATTATATATATTTTATATAGTACACAAAATGAACAGCACATTTGTGATTCTATTTAAATGTATAAAAAATAAGACCACAATGCACTTTCACTCTATGAATCCATCTTTATACATGGCTCCTGTTAGTCATATGCTCGCTGTATTACACCGCTTTGGTTCTGCTTCTTGATCAAACATTGATACAACTGAAGGCTCCATATGTCCTGTGTCACAACCTACAATGATGATGGAGTATAGAGGATCCTAGTCCTCTTATCTCCTGTAGGTTTTAGACCTAAGTTTGGGTGACTCCGGACCTATGGACATTCTTTATAGATGCAAGAACATAAGTCCCAGCTTTTGGTAGTGTGCCTGGGAAACCTGGAAGGGAATCAGAAACGATCTCCTCTACCAGCATATGCCCCTGGGTCAATAATACACCTGCACACAAAGTCTTGATAAAAATTATGAACAACTTTATTTTGAAAACAACATCTTTTAAACAGGCATACAACATTACCAGGAGGGGCTACCTTTAGTCAGCCCCTAACTGCCTCTGGCCAATCAGGCAGGGTCCCTACGTGGGAACCAAGAGACTCCTCCCCAGGTCCACCCACTAGGCGAGGCCAACTAATTCATTTGGGCTCTGAATCTCCAGGGCAAAGCATGCCTTTGCTCTCCTGTGCCCATGCTATGAAGGCTGAGAAGCCTTTAGGCCATCCCATTGTTTCTGGGTGCCTGCCTGTCTGCTCTCCAGCTGTGAGCTTTCCATTGTTAGTACTCTGCTGGACACTTAACTAATGAGATTAACAGGCCTTTGGGAACAAAGGAGGCTTGGCTGTATTCAACGGCCTTCCCCTCTACAATATAATAACATACTAATATAATAACATACATTCATATTTACAAATATAACAATGTTTCACCCACATACAACCAATATATCCAATTAGATCCCTCCCAGGGTACTCATTACAATGAGCCTAAACATGGGAGGTATGGGAATATGCTAACTTATAATACTTTATCCCCTAGACCACAACATAACAATATATCCATAACACGTGGGCCCCAAACCTTTTCTTCCACAGCATGAGCCATGAACTTTGTCCAAACACAATATGGCCACTGACTGATTCATGACATCCTGTATAAATATACACAAACTAATTACACATTATTTACTTACATAATTACATAGTAATTGAGGTTGAAAAGGAAGAAAACAGAAAAAAATTGTCTCAAAAAAGAAAAAAAAAGAATTCCTTCCTGACTCCAGATACTTAATGGGTTAGTCTTTCTTCATAACTTAGCCTCTCCATTCCCTTTATTAGTTGTGTTGCCCTTCTCTGTACCTTTTACAGCCCCAAAATGTCCTTTTTATGGAGTGGTGCCCAAAATTGTCCTCCATATTCCAAATGAAGGGTACAAAGTTCTCTGTCCCAGTCTATACTTTGTATTGCTGCCCTTAGACCGTTAAAATCTGCCCTTTTAAAATTAAGAATTTTTGTTGGCCCCTTACAGTTTTGTTTTTTTAATTCAATCTCAAATGAGACTGTGCTGTGATCACTGTTTCCCAAAGGTTGCCCTATTCCAACAATTGATACCTATCAATATTCTATGTGATGATTAAATCCAAGATGGCCCCATTTTTAGTAGGCTCTTGTACAACCTGGGCCAGATAATGATCCCTGAGTGTACTCAAGAACCTGCTCCTCTTAGCTGAACTGCTGGTCTCATTTATCCAGTTTATTTCAGGGTAATTAAAATCTCCCATTATTAGAACTTGCCCGTGCTTAGCTGCATTTCCAATCTGTAACAATAATTGTATTTCCTCACTTTCATCTATATTTGGCGGTTTATAGCATACTCCTACTAATGTTCTTTTGGAATTTGCTGCTCTGCTATTTTAATCTACAAACAAACATTCAACATTACTGCTAGTTCCACCATAAATATCTTCTCTGACTATAGGCTTAAATTTAGGCTTACAGGGCCAGTTACCTTACCATAAGTGCTCTTCATGGTGTGAAAGAGCACAATATTTTATGTTTAAATTATATATATATATTTTTTATTACACTTATAACAGTTAGAAAACGAAGGTTTTGGGTCTGTTTAAAATTCCACAATTAATGACATCTGCCACCGCCGTTGTAGCTCCTGTGCAGATAATGATTTATATGTTTTTCTTGGCATTCAGGAATCCTACAGCCCAGCAGTTAACCCACAAGTAATGTTTTTCAAAGATGCTAACACTCCTTTCTATGCATTGATTATTTCTGGAGCTTGCTGTCTATCTGTCTGGCAGCTTGCCAGTGACACATGTAAACATACATTTAATAATAAATATCTTAGCGCTACGGAATATGTTGGCGCGTTATGGATAAAAGGATAATAATAAAGGAGAACTGACTTTACATTGGTGTGCACCACATGATACTGAATTAAGTGGCCCTTTAACATACAGACTAATCCATCCGCCTTTTTACCCCTATCTTTCCTAAATCGGTTATAACCATCCAGATTAACAGTCCAGTCATGAGATTCAGCCCACCACGTTTCAGTAATGCCTATTAAATCCCATTTCTCATTATCTGCTAATAACCTGTCACCTTCTCCATGACTTGTTAATGAATTCCTTACCCCTCTACACTTTCTACCCATTAATACTTCTATCTAGTCCCTCCCACCCACCTACTAGTTTAAAAACTGACCCAGCCGTTCTACCATGCTATCCCCTAGAGTATCAGCTCCCTCGTCATTAAGGTTCAATCCATCTCTGCTATAGAGATTTCACCCAAATGAGAAGTCAGCCCAGTGCTCTAAAAACGGAACGCCACCTTCATGCACCACATCTTTAGCCGTGCATTAACCTCCCTAAGCTCCCTGTCTCCCTGGGATAGCATGTGGCACTGGTAGTATCTCAGAAAATACTACCTTGGAGGTCCTTGTCTTAAACTTATTCCCTAGGTCTCTAAAATCATTCTTTAGGACACTCCATCTTCCACAAACGTTGGCATTGGTACCAATATATACTAAGACCGCTGGTTCATTCCAGCCCCTCCCAATAATTTATCTACCCGATCCACCACATGCCGAACCCGAGCACCCGGGAGGCAGCAAACTGTTCAATTGCTGTGATCTGGGGGACAAATCCCCCTGTCTACCTTCCTAATAATAGAGTCCCCTACCACCAAAACCTGTATGTTGCTCTGCCTATACTGCCCTTCCTCTCCTTCAGTAGAACTGTTCTCACAGCTGTTAGAGGGAACAGCTCTATCTGGCATTGCCATTCCTGAATACACACCACCATCAGTTTCACTCAATATGGCAAATTGAGAACTGTCTGTCTCCTCCTCCTGTCCCCCTGCTCCCCTTGTAACTGTAACCCAGCTACCTCCCTGGACATCCTCACTAGCCCCATCCACCCTCCATGCTAGACCCAGCTAAAGTGTGCTCAGTGAGCACCCTCTCCCTTTCTAGTGGAGCAATATCACTAAGTGCTGCAATTCTCCTCTCCGGTTCTGCAATTTGAGCTTCAAGAGAGACACATGCTCATCATCTGTTCCAACAGTGCATCCATATGACAGGATGTACACTGAGTGAGGTTGTCATTGGACTGACTCATAATTATCAATTACAATCTTCCCTTTTCTGGACAACAATTTGCCTCCTTTTATTTAAACTCTTACACTTATACTAGAACTGCACTTTTACTAGAAGTGTTCGCAATCTCACAAATTCGCTCCTTCTCCTGTTTAACTGGAATACTGACTACTCACTGGTACAACATCAGTACACACAGCAAATAAACACCCTTTACTTTCTAAAGGTAAATAACAGTTGCATCCATTATTGCCATGTATACTTTATAAACACACACACTATATATATATATATATATATATATATATATATATATATATATATAAAAATCACAACAATCATTTATAATATGGTGGGCAAAAGAGCGATAGAAGCCCTCCACCGTACAGTAGTACAGTAAAAAAAAGTACATCTGGGTTCACATTTGAATGTCTAAAGCAAGTTAAAAAACCTGCTTCCAGCTCAGAGTTCCGAGAAACAGTTATACACTGCATTCTGGGAAGCTGAGCTGGGACACACAAATGTGCCCACAAATGTCTCGCTCTTCATTCCATAGCCATTATTAAACATGGCTTCCTTTAAGCTTATGCATGCTGTATTAAACAGCTTTAATGCAAAGCCAAGGCTGGAATAAACACAGGCTGAGTATCCAATCCATGTACAGCTGTTTCAAGCTTACTGGCTATCACCATATTGTGTAAATCAGTCACCTGCAGAGAGTTCTGATTGGATCGTCACCGGCAGAATATCCTTCTCATCCATCTCATCCTCTCCATCCTCACTAATAGGGTCTACATTATCACTTTGGAAACCTGTTATTTCCAATAGAAAATTAGAATTAGAATCAGCCAAGACTAAATATTTGACAATTCTGACAGAACACTTAGTGATTGTATTCACTGGTCCATGTAGATAATGATCAGGTTTATCACTCACCTGCACATATATCTGCCCACATACATCAGATACAGGTCTCATTATTATATATGTATATGTGGTTTGTGATTTTCATGTTGGCATCATCTAAATAAATGTATTTATGTGTATAATCATAACTAGGAAAGATCTCCATTCCATCTGTATCTTCACAAATGTCTAGATTTATCTGGCAGTTTCTTTGATGGTTCTGACCATTTTCTATAAAACACAAGTCCTTTCAAGCAGAATAATGCAAGGATCCATGAAGACACTGAGATGTAAGAAATCCAAACCAGGCAATTCTTATATCACTAATAACAACTGCTTATGATGCTTAAGAAGAAGTGGCGCAATCACCACCATAATCCAGTGTTCTCCCCAGCGTGATTTAGGATGGCACTCCACCCATCTAATTGGAAGCACCACTAGGCTTGAGAAGCATATAACTCCCACATTGCAGAACTATATGCCCACCCAGCTACTACTTCTATGTCTAGCTCTGATATTGTGATTTCTGGCTGAGAGAAAACATTTTGTTACCTGAGCTCCTGTGTGATGAGGTTCCTAACGTCTCTTTATGTCCATCTGTATCACACTGGGAAACACAAGAGAAGATGAAATTGTAATATAGATTATGACAAACCTACAGGACAATTACATTGCCCGATCTCATATGTATCTAACGTAACCTCAGTCTTCAGTTTTAAAATCCATATGACTATCCGATGCATCCTTGCGTCCATTTGCACATATATAACTAACATTCCTCTCTAAGTATATTCAACTTATGTACTACTGTCTATAATTAGTATTTCCTGGGCACTGCTGAACCATTAAATTATTCCTGCTTGGTAACCTGGAGGTTGCTTTCTTTGAAGATGCAGAAGGTTATGGAATTGCAGCTATTTCCCCTTAACCATGCACTCATGTCCAGATAGAGCTTGGTCAGTAAAGGGAGTCACTGTGTCCTGGTATAATGTCACATTGTCCAGCAGTGCTCACCTCTCCAGTCACAGGTCCAGATAGAGCTTGGTCAGTAAAGGGAGTCACTGTGTCCTGGTATAATGTCACATTGTCCAGCAGTGCTCACCTCTCCAGTCACAGGTCCAGATAGAGCTTGGTCAGTAAGGGAGTCACTGTGTCCTGGTATAATGTCACATTGTCCAGCAGTGCTCACCTCTCTAGTCACAGGTCCAGATAGAGCTTGGTCAGTAATGGGGTCACTGTGTCCTGGTATAATGTCACATTGTCCAGCAGTGCTCACCTCTCCAGTCACAGGTCCAGATAGAGCTTGGTCAGTAATGGGGTCACTGTGTCCTGGTATAATGTCCCATTGTCCAGCAGTGCTCACCTCTCCGGTCAGCTGGTGAATGTGGGGGGAAGTCTTCTTCACAACGGTGTATTCCTACAAGATGAGAGAGGAACATGTCGGGTGTCAGTTAAAGGGAATTATTAATTGATGTTTTCTTACAGATGTAGATCTCAACTACAAGAAGAACAGTCTCTCCTTACAAGCTCTCTTCAGTGACACCAATAACAACATTATCTAAAATATCACTGTCTACTTAGCTCAAATCCCACAGACCCTGTACAGACCCTACTCAGTGCATCTGATTCACTATCATTATCTTATCTTCTATACTATTTATATCAAAAGGTCTGACACATACATTATACATTGTGTGGTCCGGATAACACTTCCAGGAGAAATTATGCAGAACAAACTCACTCTAATAGTTACAGAGTTACCCACATATAACCCATCAAGTACAACTTTGTTATATATCCACTGATCTATGAATGTTGTAATATTGGTGTCATTATGACATTGTCCATCAGCTCTCACCTCTCCAGTCAGCAGGTAGATAATCTCCAGGGTGTGAGACAAGATCCTCTCAGACATCTCCTTATCCTGGGTCACCTCAATCACCGTCAGTGACTTAGTCAGATGACCCAACACTGAGACCTGTGAGATTTAGAGAGAAGTGCGAGGGAATAAGGTTGTGTTACTACTGCACTTATTACTCTTGCGGTAACAGGTAACATTTCCCAGCAGCCCTCACCTTCCCAGTCCATCAGGCTGAGGATTTCCAGGATGTGAATGGAAGATCCTCTCAGACATCTTCTTATCCCGGTTCAATCATTGATGAGTTAGTCAGATCTAAATGGCTGAAGAATGAGACAGATATAATAGACAAGGGTGAATAAGGATCTGACTGTGTGAGGAACCTGATAAAGAGCCCAGTTCTGGTTAAAACCCAAATATTATTATTACAATTATCTACTCCAGTTGTACATTGACAATCCATTTTGCATCAATAATTTACAAAGCAGAGCTGACAACAGAAGGAAAACATTACTTAGGTATATCAAATCTTTGTAATTATATTATACATTATCTTGTTATTGTGATGTTTAGTTCCTAATAACACTGAATGTCAGATGGACATATAATTATACACCAACAATGCAGTGTGCTGGATATGGGATGACGTAGGTGCCAGAACAGGGCACATGGGCTGTAGTTTTCTTCTGGCTCCTAGAATTGTTTTCTGGTTCCCAAATTGTGATCCACTGGTAGACCACTCTGGTATCTTTGCTAAGAAAACATTATGGACAGGCACAACCAGAGACATTGCGATATGGCACGGAAGATGAGCCCCTCAGGTCAGAAGGTGTCTACCACATTGCTGAGGAAGGACCAGAGGGCGAGTAGCACAGATTACATTAAGTGAAAGGACACCCAGCTGCCGGATGTGTCCTGGACGGGAAGGAAAGTCCGCTGCGGCAAAGATCAATTCAGAATAGGAACCTGGAATGTTAGTACTATGGACCAAGGCAAACAAGATGTGGTCAAGCATAAGATGACAACGTTAAACATTGATATCCTGGATATTAGTGAACTTAAATGGACATTTCACACCAGAACAACCACCAGATCTTCTACTGTGGTCAAGAATCCCGCAGACGAAATGGAGTAGCCATCCTAGCCAATCAAGAGTGGCCAAAGTAGTTCTCGGTTACAAACCCAATAAATGACAGAATGATTTCTAATCAAATTCAAGGCAAGTCATTTAATATCAACGGTGATCCAAGTCTATGCTCCAACCACGGATGCTGAAGAGGCTGAAGTTGTCCAATTTCTACGAAGACATTAAACACATCATAGATATAACACCAAGAAAGATGTTACTCTCATCCTAGGAGATTGGAATGCTAAAGTAGGGAACCAAAAGACACCTGGAATACCTGGCAAAGATTGCCTGAAGTAACAAAATATGCAGATCATAGCAAACCACCTCCAAGACGACTCTACACATGGACCATCACCAGATGGACAACATAGAAATCAGATTGACTATATACTTTACAGCCAAAGATGGAGGAGCTCTGTACAAATCAGTAAAAACCAGACCTGGAGCTGAGTGTGGCTCAGACCATGAGCTTCTTATTGCAAAGATCAAAATTAAACTGAAGAAAAGAGGAAAAATCATCAGACCAAGAAGATACAAAATATATACCCTAATATACAGATATATACACACTACACCCTAATTTACATACTATACACATACACCCTAATACATAAAGTTGCAAGCAAAAGTATAGTGAACCTTTGGAATGATATCGATTTCTGCACAAATTGGATACCACAGAGAAAGCCACTGCTGTCCAAGCAAAACATTGCTGCACGTTTACAGTTTGCACAAGAGCACCTGGATGTTCCACAGCAGAACTGGCAAAATATTCTGTGGACAGATGAAACCAAAGTTGAATTGTTTGGAAGAAACACACAACACTATGTGTGGAGAAAAAGAGGCACAGCACACCAACATCAAAACCTTATCCCAACTGTGAAGTACGGTGGTGGGGGCATCATGGTTTGGGGCTGCTTTGCTGAGTCAGGGCCTGGACGGATTGCTATCATTGAAGGAAAAATGAATTCCAAAGTTTATCAAGACATTTTGAAGGAGAAATTAAGGCCATCTGTCCACAAGCTGAAGCTCAACAGAAGATGGGTGTTACAACAGGACAACGACCCAAAGCATAGACGTAAATCAACAACAGAATGGCTTAAACAGAAGAAAATACGCCTTCTGAAGTGGCCCAGTCAGAGTCCTGACCTCAACCCGATTTAGATGTTGTGGCATGACCTCAAGAAAGCGATTCACACCAGACATCCCAAGAATATTGCTGAACTGAAACAGTTCAGTAAAGAGAAATAGTCAAGAATTACTCCTGACCGTTGTGCACATCTGATCTGCAACTACAGGAAACGTTTGGTTGTAGTTATTGCTGATAAAGGAGTTTCAACCAGTTATTAAATCCAAGGGTTCACATACTTTTTCCACCTGCACTGTGAATGTTTACATGGTGTGTTGAATAAAAACATGGCAACACTTTAATACTTTGTGTGTTATTAGTTTAAGCAGACTGTGAGTGACTATTTGTTGTGACTTAGATGAAGATCAGGTCACCATTTTATGACCAATTTGTGCAGAAATCCATATCATTCAAAAGGGTTCACATACTTTTGCTTGCAACTGTATATATATATATATATATATATATATATATATATATATATATATATATATATATATATATGCACACATATACACACAGACACATACATCCTAATATACAGATACATATACATACATACACCCTATTATACATATATATATATATATATATATATATATATTTATTATATTTATATATACACACACACACAACATACATCCTAATCTATATATACACATACATACATCCTACATATACATACACTATAATATACAGATATACACACATACACCACTAATTTTACATATAAAACACATACACCCTAATATATATATATACACACACCACACAACATATAAATGATATATATTATTAATGTAATTTATTTTTTAACAGGGCTGCGCCAGAGAAGAATGAAGAAAGACAGGGACATGTTTAGTTATTATATGTAAAGGTTGGTGATCTGAAGGTTAGATCTGCAAAGGTAAGTGGTGGTTAATAATTGTATTTTAGGTTAGATGTAGGGTTTGGTATGTAGATAGGATTTATTTTATTTTAGATCGATAGAGGAGATGTATGTATGTTAGGATTTATTGTATTTTATATAGAGAGGATGTATGTATGTTAGGGAGGGATTGTATTTTTATTTTTTTTGTATTGTATTGTAATAAGGCTGCCGGTCTTAATGTTTGTGTGCCGCGGGCCCTTTAAGGAGCCGCGACAGGGAATTGATAGGTTTTAAATGCAGAGGGGGACACGATCGTGACCCCCACTGCAAGGGTCAATGTGGGGAAATTGCGGGTGGTCCCCCATGGAGACCCCCAGCATGGGCTTAATGTAGGCACACTTCGGGGGTCCGATCAGACCCCTGTTTCAAGGAGTTAATGTGGGGTCTCGAGATTATCTTGGATCTCTTGGGAAAGGTTGTACGTGGTTAGCAGTGTATTTCGCGGCCCTGGGTCGTGGAGCTTGTTTTCATTTTGTGTGTGTTTTGTGGTTTGCGCGGTTACGTGTTTGTTTTACGAGTCGTAATTTTGTGTCGTAGTTTATTTTTTTCTAAGTGCAGCGGGTCGTAATTGTAGGGCGCAGGCAATGGACAGAAGGGGGAGAGAGATGCAGGGGAAGGACAGGATAAGGGGAAGGGAGAGGCAGGGGAAGGACAGGATAAGGGGAAGGGAGAGACAGGGGAAGGGAGACGCAGGGGAAGAGAGACGCAGGGGAAGAGAGACGCAGGGGAAGAGAGACGCAGGGGAAGAGAGACGCAGGGAAGAGAGACGCAGGGAAGAGAGACGCAGGGGAAGAGAGACGCAGGGGAAGAGAGACGCAGGGGAAGAGAGACGCAGGGGAAGAGAGACGCAGGGGAAAGAGAGACGCAGGGGAAGAGAGACGCAGGGGAAGAGAGACGCAGGGGAAGAGAGACGCAGGGGAAGAGAGACGCAGGGGAAGAGAGACGCAGGGGAAGAGAGACGCAGGGGAAGAGAGACGCAGGGGAAGAGAGAGGCAGGGGAAGAGAGAGGCAGGGGAAGAGAGAGGCAGGGGAAGAGAGAGGCAGGGGAAGAGAGAGGCAGGGGAAGAGAGAGGCAGGGGAAGAGAGAGGCAGGGGAAGGTAAAGGCAGGGGAAGGTAAAGGCAGGGGAAGAGAGAGGCAGGGGAAGAGAGAGGCAGGGGAAGAGAGAGGCAGGGGAAGAGAGAGGCAGGGGAAGAGAGAGGCAGGGGAAGAGAGAGGCAGGGGAAGAGAGAGGCAGGGGAAGAGAGACGCAGGGGAAGGGAGAGGCAGGGGAAGAGAGACGCAGGGGAAGAGAGACGCAGGGGAAGAGAGAGAGGCTGGGGAAGGACAGGATAAGGGGAAGGGAGAGGCAGGAGAAGGACAGGATAAGGGGAAGGGAGAGGCAGGGGAAGAGAGCCGCAGGGGAAGGTAAAGGCAGGGGAAGAGAGAGGCAGGGGAAGGTAAAGGCAGGGGAAGAGAGAGGCAGGGGAAGAGAGAGGCAGGGGAAGAGAGAGGCAGGGGAAGAGAGACGCAGGGGAAGGGAGAGGCAGGGGAAGGGAGAGGCAGGGGAAGGGAGAGGCATGGGGAAGGGAGACGCATGGGGAAGGGAGACGCATGGGGAAGAGAGAGGCAGGGGAAGAGAGACGCAGGGGAAGAGAGACGCAGGGGAAGAGAGACGCAGGGGAAGAGAGACGCAGGGGAAGGGAGAGGCAGGGGAAGAGAGAGGCAGGGGAAGGTAAAGGCAGGGGAAGAGAGAGGCATGGGGAAGAGAGAGGCAGGGGAAGAGAGAGGCATGGGAAAGGAGACGCAGGGGAAGGGAGTCGCAGCGGATGGACAGGAGAAGGGGAAGAGAGACGCAGGGGAACAGAGAGACTGGGGAAGAGAGACGCGGGGGATGGACAGGGGAAGGACAGGAGAAGGGGAAGGACAGGAGAAGGGGAAGATAGAGAGATTTCTACCTCCTTTCCGCTCCGTGTTCAGATCTCACTTCCGTTATAGGGGCCACCTGTTGCTAGGCATCCATTATGACGTCACAGCCGCTAGTACTAGCAATGCGACAGGTAAAGCTCCATGTTTGTTATGGGCAATAGAGAGAAACGGCTCACAATGCAAGAATGATATACATTATATCATTTGTAAAAAAGTATCTGTCAGAAATATTGGTTATATTATTAAACACAAGTAAAATTATCTGCATACCATGCCTGATTCAGAACAAATAAACTAGAATCACAGCAAGGAGTTATGGGAGTTGTAGTCCTCTCCATTCACTTCCGGTTATCGAGATCACTTCCGGTATTCCTTTGGCTGCTGCGCTGGAGGTGTCTGTAAATCTGTTCTTATCTGATTGTGAATAATATGTTGATCATGTGGGGTAAATGATAGTGTCTGTAAGAGAGGAGGCTGGGGGAGACATGACTGTGTGTGAGAAGGAGAAACGTGTAGAAAGAGAGGAAAAGCCGGGGAGCTGAGAGGGAGATAAAGGGAGTGGCAGAGAGGAGAAAGAAGGAGAGGGAGACACACACACAAGGAAAGAAAGGGAGAGAAAGGGGGAAAGGGAATTTTAGGGGGAGTGAGAGAGACGTAGAAGGGAGTAGAGGGGGAGTGGAGGAGAGAGGAAGGGGGTAGATAAACAGAGAGGATGGAGAGAGAGGGGTAAAGGAGAGATAAGATAGACACAGAGAGGGGACACAGCTAGGGAGAGAGAGGGAGAATGGAAAAGAGATGAAGGGGAGAGAGAAAGGGAGAATGAAAAAGAGAGAGGGGAGGGAGAGAGTTGGAGAAGGAAAAAGAGAGAGGGGAGTAAGAGAGTTAAAGAAGGAAAAAGAGAGAGGGGAGAAAGAGAGGGGTAGGGAGAGAGGGAGAATGGAAAACGAGAGAGTGGGAGAGAGACAGAAAGGGTGGGAGGGGGAAAGCGTGGAGGGAGGGATAAAGAGGAGAGAGAGAACTGAATACAAGAGAGGGGTAGAGAGAGGGAGAGTGAAAAAAGAGAGAGGTAGAATGGAAAAAGATAGAGGGGGAGGAAGAGAGTGGGAGAAGGATAAAGAGAGGGGAGGGAGAGAGTGGGAGAATGGAATAAGAGAGGGGGAGGGAGAATGGAAAAAGAGAGAGGGGAGGGAGAGAGTAGGGAGAATGGAAAAAGAGAGAGAGGGAGAATGGAAAAAGAGAGAGGGAGGGAGAGAGAGCGAGAATGGAAAAAGAGAGAGGGAGGGAGAGAGAGATGGAGAATTGAAAAAGAGAGACGGGAGGGAGGATGGAAAAAGAGAGACGAGAGGGAGAATGGAAAAAGAGAGACGGGAGGGAGAGAGAGGGAGAATGGAAAAAGAGAGAGGGGGAGGGACAGAGAGGGAGAATGGAAAAAGAGAGAGGGGAGGGAGAGAGGGAGAATGGAAAAAGAGAGAGGGGAGGGACAGAGAGGGAGAAAGGAAAAGAGATGAGGGGAGGGACAGAGAGGAGAATGGAAAAAGAGAGAGAGGGAGAATGGAGAAAAGAGAGAGGGGGAGGTAGAGAGAGGGAGAATGGAATAAGAGAGAGGAGTAGAGAGAGAATGAAATGAGAGTGGAGGAAAGAGAGTGGGGGAGGTAGACAGAGGGAGAATGGAAATAAGAGAGAGGAGTAGAGAGAGAATTAAAAAAGAGACGCTGGAAGAAAGAGGGGGAGGAAGACATAGGGATAGTGGAAAAGAGAAGAGGGAGGGAGAATGGAAAAAGAGAGAGGGGGAGGGAGAGAGGAGAATGGAAAAAAGAGGGAGAGGGAGAATGGAAAAAAAGAGAGGGGGAGGAGAGAGACAGAAAGGATGGGGAGGATAGAGAGGAGAGGGGGAGTAAAAGAGGAGGAGAGAGAATGGTAAGGGGGATATAGAGGAGGAGAGGGGTGGGAGAGGGAGAGTTATAGCAGATGGAGAGATAGGGGAGAGTGATAGGGTAAGATCGGACTGATATATTATGAATGATTGGTATAGGGAAATCCAAGTGTGATCAGTGATGTGACATCTGCTACTCTCCATCTTACCTCTCTGAGGAGACATTACTAGGACACTTTATACTTTGTTTCTTGCACTTACTGTAATAGTCTGATAAGGAATCTCTGCCTGTTTGTAGGATATCCCACCTGGGGAGTAACATGATGCGGCTACTGGGTCAGGACTGGGTTGTGGAAATGTCCCACTAGCCCCTCACACTCACATTGTCCTCACATCTTATAAGGATATCCCACTGGGATGGAGAGGTGCTGGACAATGTCATGATGACTGGAGAGGTGAGAGGTGCTGGACAATGTCATAATGACTGGAGAGGTGAGAGGTGCTGGACAATGTCATAATGACTGGAGAGGTGAGAGGTGATGGACAATGTCATAATGACTGGGAGGTGCTGGACAATGTCATAATGAACTGGAGGGTGAGAGCTGATGGGACAAATGTCATAATGACTGGGGGTGAGAGGTGCTGGATAATGTCATAATAGGACTGGAGAAGTGAGGTGCTGGACAATGTCATAATGACTGGAGAAGTGAGAGGTGCTGGTTAATGTCATTAATGACTTAGGGAAGTGAGAGGTGCTGGACAATGTCATAATGACTGGGGAGGTGAGAGGTGCTGGACAATGTCATAATGACTTAGGGAAGTGAGAGGTGCTGGACAATGTCATAATGACTGGAGAGGTGAGAGGTGCTGGACAATGTCATAATGACTGGGAGGTGGGAGGTGCGGGACAATGTCATAATGACTGGAGAGGTGAGGAGTGCTGGACAATGTCATAATGACTGGGTAGGTGAGAGGTGCTGGACAATGTCATAATGACTGGGGAGGTGAGAGGTGCTGGACAATGTCATAATGACTGGAGAGGTGAGAGGTGCTGGACAATGTCATATGACTGGGGAGGTGAGAGGTGCTGGACAATGTCATAATGACTGTAGAGGTGAGAGGTGCTGGACAATGTCATAATGACTGGAGAGGTGAGAGGTGCTGGACAATGTCATAATGACTGGAGGGTGAGAGGTGCTGGACAATGTCATAATGACTGGAGAGGTGCTGGACAATGTCATAATGACTTGAGGGGTGAGAGCTGATGGACAATGTCATAATGACTGGAGAGGTGCTGGACAATGTCATAATGACTGGAGAAGTGAGGTGCTGGACAATGTCATAATGCCTGGAGAAGTGAGGTGCTGGACAATGTCATAATGACTGGAGAGGTGAGAGGTGCTGGACAATGTCATAATGACTGGAGAGGTGAGAGGTGCTGGACAATGTCATAATGACTGGAGAGGTGCTGGACAATGTCTAAATGACTGGAGGGGTGAGAGCTGATGGACAATGTCATAATGACTGGAGAGGTGAGAGGTGCTGGATAATGTCATAATGACTGGAGAAGTGAGGTGCTGGACAATGTCATAATGACTGGAGAAGTGAGAGGTGCTGGTTAATGTCATAATGACTGGAGAAGTGAGAGGTGCTGGACAATGTCATAATGACTGGGGAGGTGAGAGGTGCTGGACAATGTCATAATGACTGGAGAAGTGAGAGGTGCTGGACAATGTCATAATGCCTGGAGAAGTGAGGTGCTGGACAATGTCATAATGACTGGAGAGGTGGGAGGTGCGGACAATGTCATAATGACTGGAGAGGTGAGAGGTGCTGGACAATGTCATAATGACTGGGTAGGTGAGAGGTGCTGGACAATGTCATAATGACTGGAGAGGTGAGAGGTGCTGGACAATGTCTTAATGACTGGGGAGGTGAGAGGTGCTGGACAATGTCATAATGACTGAGAAGGTGAGAGGTGCTGGACAATGTCATAATGACTGGAGAGGTGAGAGGTGCTGGACAATGTCATAATGACTGGAGAGGTGAGAGGTGCTGGACAATGTCATAATGACTGGAGAGGTGCTGGACAATGTCATAATGACTTGAGGGGTGAGAGCTGATGGACAATGTCATAATGACTGGAGAGGTGCTGGACAATGTCATAATGACTGGAGAAGTGAGGTGCTGGACAATGTCATAATGCCTGGAGAGTGAGGTGCTGGACAATGTCATAATGACTGGAGAAGTGAGAGGTGCTGGACAATGTCATAATGACTGGGGAGGTGAGAGGTGCTGGACAATGTCATAATGACTGGAGAAGTTAGAGGTGCTGGACAATGTCATAATGACTGGAGAAGTGAGAGGTGCTGGACAATGTTATAATGACTGGGAGGTGAGAGGTGCTAGGACAATGTCATAATGACTGGAGATGAGAGGTGCGGACAATGTCATAATGACTGGAGAGGTGCTGGACAATGTCATAATGACTGGAGAGGTGAGAGGTGTGGACAATGTCATAACATAATGACTAGAGAGGTGAGAGGTGCGGACAATGTCATAATGACTGGAGAGGTGAGAGGTGATGGACAATGTCATAATGCCTGGAGAGGTGAGAGGTGTGGACAATGTCATAATGACTGGAGAGGTGACAGGTGCTGGACAATGTCATAATGACTGGGGAGGTGAGAGGTGCTGGACAATGTCATAACTAGGGAGGTGAGAGGTGCTGGACAATGTCATAATGACTAGGTGAGAGTGAGAGGTGCTGGACAATGTCATAATGACTGGGAGGTGAGAGGTGCTGGACAATGTCATAATGACTGGAGAGGTGAGAGGTGCTGGACAATGTCATAATGACTGGGGAGGTGAGAGGTGCTGGACAATGTCATAATGACTGGAGAGGTGAGATGCTGGACAATGTCATAACGACTGGAGAAGTGAGAGGTGCTGGGCAATGTCATAATGACTGGAGAAGTGAGAGGTGCTGGACAATGTCATAATGACTGGAGAAATGAGAGGTGCTGGACAATGTCATAATGATGGAGAAGTGAGAGGTGCTGGACAATGTCATAATGACTGGAGAGGTTAGAGGTGCTGGACAATGTCATACTGACTGGAGAGATGAGAGGTGCTGGACAATGTCATAATGACTGGAGAGGTGAGAGGTGCTGGATAATGTCATAATGACTGGAGGGTGGCTGGTCAATGTCATAATGACTGGAGAGGTGAGAGCTGATGGACAATGTCATAATGACTGGAGAGGTGAGAGCTGATGGGACAATGTCATAATGATGGAGAGGTGAGAGCTGATGGACAATGTCATAATGACTGGGGAGGTGAGAAGCTTTGACAATGTCATAATGACTGGAGAGGTGAGAGGTGCTGGACAATGTCATAATGACTGGGGAGGTGAGAGGTGCTGGACAATGTCATAATGACTGGAGAGGTGAGAGGTGCTGGACAATGTCATAATGACTGGAGAGTGAGAGGTGCTGGGCAATGTCATAATGACTGGAGAAGTGAGAGGTGCTGGACAATGTCATAATGACTGAGAAGGTGAGAGGTGCTGGACAATGTCATAATGACTGGAGAGGTGAGAGGTGCTGGACAATGTCATAATGACTGGAGAGGTTAGAGGTGCTGGACAATGTCATAATGACTGAGAAGGTGAGAGGTGCTGGACAATGTCATAATGACTGAGAGTGGAGAGGTGCTGGACAATGTCATAATGACTGGAGAGTGGGCTGGTCAATGTCATAATGACTGGAGAGTGAGTGAGAGTGATGGAATGTCATAATGACTGGAGAGGTGAGAGCTGATGGACAATGTCATAATGACTGGAGAGGTGAGGGGTGCTGGACAATGTCATAATGATGGGGAGGTGAGAGGTGCTGGACAATGTCATAATGACTGGTGAGGTGAGAGGTGCTGGACAATGTCATAACATAATGACTAGAGAGGTGGAGGTGCGGACAATGTCATAATGACTAGAGAGGTGAGAGAGTGCTGGACAATGTCATAATGACTGGGGAGTGAGGTGCCGGACAATGTCATAATGACTGGAGAATTGAGAGGTGCTGGACAATGTATAATGACTGGAGAGGTGAGAGGTGCTGGACAATGTCATAATGACTAGAGAAATGAGAGGTGCTGGACAATGTCATAATGACTAGAGAGGTGGGAGGTGCTGGACAATGTCATAATGACTGGGGAGGTGAGAGGTGCTGGACAATGTCATAATGACTGGAGAGGTGAGAGGTGGTGGACAATGTCATAATGACTGAGAGGTGAGAGGTGCTGGACAATGTCATAATGACTGGAGGGTTGAGAGGTGCTGGACCATGTCATAATGACTGGAGAGGTGCTGGTCAATGTCATAATGACTGGAGAAGTGAAAGGTGCTGGTCAATGTCAGAATGACTAGAGAGGAGAGGTGCTGGACAATGTCATAATGACTAGAGAGGAGAGAGGTGCTGGACATGTCATAATGACTGGATAATGAGAGGTGCTGGACAATGTCATAATGAATGGAGAAGTGAAAGGTGCTGGGCAATGTCATAATGACTGGAGAGGTGAGAGGTGCTGGACAATGTCATAATGACTAGAGAGTTGAGATGCTGGACAATGTCATAATGACTGGAGAGGTGCTGGTCAATGTCATAATGACTGGGGGGTGAGAGGTGCTGGACAATGTCATAATGACTGGGGAGGTGAGAGGTGCTGGACAATGTCATAATATGGAGAGGTGCTGGACAATGTAATGACTGGAGAAGTGAGAGGTGCTGGACAATGTCATAATGACTGGAGAGGTTAGAGGTGCTGGACAATGTCATATGACTGCAAAGATGAGAGGTGCTGGACAATGTCATAATGACTGGAGAGGTGAGAGGTGCTGGACAATGTCATAATGACTGGAGAGGTGAAAGGTGCTGGACAATGTCATAATGACTGGAGAGGTGAGAGGTGCTGGACAATGTCATAATGACTGGAGAGGTGAGATGTTTTGACAATGTCATAATGACTGGAGAGGTGAGAGGTGCTGGACAATGTCATAATGACTGGAGAGGTGAGAGGTGCTGGACAATGTCAGAAAGGCTAGGGAGGTGAGAGGTGCTGGACAATGTCATAATGACTGGAGAGGTGAGAGCTGATGGACAATGTCATGATGACTTGGAGAGAGTGAGGTGTGGACATGTCATAATGACTGGAGAGGTGAGAGCTGATGGACAATGTCATAATGACTGGAGAGGTGAGAGCTGATGGACAATGTC
>JAPZIH010000888.1:113876-121376 GCA_027410445.1 Discoglossus pictus | reverse complement strand
ACATATTTGTACAATTTATTAATGAGTTCAGTACGAGCACAAGGAAAAATAGCAATGGCGTTTGCCACTACTGGAATTGCTGCACTTTTATTAGAAGGTGGAAGAACTGTTCATAGTGGATTTAAACTGCCAGTGCCTATTTTAGAAAATTCTGTGTCAGATATTCGCATGACATCCTTACAAGCAAAGAAATTGAAGAAATGTAAATTAATTATAATAGATGAGGCCACAATGATGTCATGCTATGCCCTCCAATGTATTGACCGTTTGCTTTGTGAAGTCATGGATAATATTTTTCCATTTGGTGGAAAGGTAATGTTGTTGGGTGGCGATTTTAGACAAACATTACCTGTCGTTGTACATGGAAATCGAACTGACATTATTGAAACATGTATAAAGTCAAGTACATTATGGAAACATTTTACCCGTCTTCAACTGCAACAAAATATGAGATCAGAAGGCCAAACTGATTTCAATGATTGGCTTATTAAAATTGGAGAAGGCACAACAGAAAAAATACTACATTTACCTGACGACACTGTAGAGATCCCACCTCATATGATTTGTCAACAAGATATTATATCGGCTATATTTGAAGGGAGCATAAATAACGAAGAATATTCCGAGCTTGCCAACCAAGTTATACTGACGTGTAAAAATAAAGATGCATTAATACTCAATAATGAAATCTTAAAAAAAATTAATGCACCACAAAGAAATTATCACAGTGCTGATTCTGTACTTGCTGATGACAATGAAAGTCAGGCAAACTTTTCAACTGAATTCATAAACTCTTTAACTCCTTCTGGAATGCCACCACATATTTTGCAGCTAAAGAAAGGTGCAATTATCATGTTACTGCGAAATATGAACCCCAAAAAAGGCCTATGCAATGGCACAAGATTAATTGTTCAACAATTAAAGGACCATTTTATAGATGCTGAAATTTTAACTGGGACCCATAAAGGAGAGAGAGTTTTCATACCAAGAATAGATTTAGCACCAAGTGAAAGTAGTCTCCCTTTTATACTTCAAAGAAGACAATTTCCCATTATTATGGCATTTGCCATGACCATTAATAAATCACAAGGTCAAACTTTCAAATCTGTGGGTATTTTCTTGGAAGAACCAGTTTTTGCACATGGTTAATTGTACGTTGCGTTGTCACGGTGCAAAAATCCACAGGCTATTAAAGTTTACATTGAAAACAATGAAAGTCAAGGTGATTTATTAGAAGATGGACGTATTTTTACTAAAAACATTGTCTACTATGAAGTACTATAAATTTGCAGGATACAAATTAAAGATGCCAACATTTTTTAAAAGCATTCCAAAATACATAACAATTGGTTGTTTAATTCAGTCATAATTAATGGAAGTACTGTTTATGAATGATTCGCCTCACAAAATACTTGCCTTGCATTGTTAGTAAAAATTATGTTAAAATGTTAAGTAACTATGTTAATGTTTCTAATGTTACAAGTTTAAAAAATATCTTTTCAAGTTATTTCATTCAACAGATTACAAAGTGGATGTTAAGAGGTCAAGCACCTTTTAAGTCACAATGTAAATATTGTCTGTTATCTTAAGATTACTACCTACATTAATGTTTATCGCCAGTTTATGTGCTCAGTAATGAATTACTTTAATTACGTACGTTTTAAGGAGAGTTTTACTGTATGCCTTCCTCTACATTCAATGTATATTCAAGTTAACAATTATTGTGATATAAATTGCATTTTAATACTGATTAATTTAAAGGTCAATTGTTTTTACATTCAAATGTTAATACTTTTAATAAAAAATTAGGTGACAAAATGTATTCACTATGTTCCTGTTTATAATGTTCAAAATTATACCAATGTTTTGTCAACTTCTAAACTTACATAAAAAATAAAGTTCAAGTTTAAAAATATATACTTTGAAGGTTATTGCTTACATATATTTTAAACTTCATGTTAAAATTTGCGACGTTTCAAGAAGGCTTTTTACTTTTTGCTTTCCTATTCATTCAATGTATATTAAAGTTAACAATTCTTCAGATACAAATTACATTTTAAAAAACCATTACATCAACATTTTACAAAAATACACGTTCATATTAAAATACTTACAAGTGACAAAAATATATGTTAATAACTAAACAACTTGACAAACATATACATCACATTGCCGTCATTTTTTGACGGGCAAGTCGCTAGTATAAAAATAAACATGAGACACCAGCTCTTAGCTCCCCCACCATATTGACTTGGACCAACTGAAATCTGGTTTCCATATGACCTTCTATTCTATGATGTAGAAAGACGTCCTAACATTTTTTCTCTTTTTGATTATCAACCTGCATTCTTGAGTACGCTTGCTTTTAACTATTTTACAAAATATTTAGCTATCATTAAACTTCCTCAGCTTATGTTTACTTGTGTTAATAAATATAAAATATTCAGTACCTGCGAGCTCCCTCATCATCACTCCAAAAGCCTCCATCCAGATGAGAACCAGCCATCCTCTCCAGCCGCCACCATCCTCCAACTTCCCAAACTCTCACATCCAATCTCCATCTAGATCTGTGTACTATATTTGGACACCAACCAGGAAGCCCACGTGCTAGTAAACCTGGGCATTGTGTTCTGCAATGAATTCGCTATTCTCTCATTTATCATTATATAATTTATCTTTGTAACAACTTCTTTGATTGACAATACGGAAGTTTTCCAATTTTTGGCAATGCAATTTTTACTGGCTAAGGTCCAAAATTGCCAGAGTTCATTCTGGTCTCTAGATAAATCATAATGTTTCATTCTCAAAAGGCATGTTTCAATTTCGGGTCTCAAACTACTGTTTGCAATTTGTGTAAATAAGTCTGTGAGTTCTCCCCATAGCTTCTGCGCAACGGGACATGTCCACCAGATATGTAGGAAATTCCCTTCTGTTTTACATCCCCTAAAACATTCTCCATTTATATCTTTATTACATTTTGCCATCCTTTGGGGGGTGTAATAGGTTCTATGCAATACCTTAATAGAGGTCTCAAGTAGACTATATGTATATGGGCCCCTTGTCAGATTAGTACAGATTATTTTCCAGGCAAAGACATCTAATTCCTTTCCCAGGTCCTGCTCCCACTTTACCATAAATTTAGTTTTTTGTGTGTTCTGGAACTCCATCAAGTAGGAGTATATGTATCCTAGGGTGCCTTTCATCGAGGGTATCTTTTCACAGATAGAGGACCAACCTGTATGTGTAGGATTCCCATAATTATGGATTAGCAAGGAGATCCAGTGTCTAAACTTCCGATAGTTCCACAACTCCTTCTCCGGAATTTGAAACCGGGATATGATAGAAGTATGTGTTAACAGAGCCTCCGTGGAAAACCATTCCCCTATTCTCTTTAGAGGGCTAGTCAGCCACCATATTTTAGAATTTGGGCTAATAATGGTCTCAAACTCGGGGAAGGATGTTAAGGACATCAGTGGTTATAGGGTTGGAATCAAGTTGCTCGATTTTTTAAGCCTATCCCAGGCCTGAAGGGTCGTAGAGATTATTGGGTTAGTATGTCTGCGTCTCGTGTCTATTTTTGCTTTCTCCCAGATCACCGTATCCCATGATTGGGGTTTCATCTGCCAATTTTCAATAAAAGTCCACAGCGGTTGTAGTTTACTAGAATGGGTTACAGGGATGCACGCCAGCCGTGCTGCTTGAAAATAAAGCCTCAGATTGGGACAAGAAAGACCCCCTTTTTGCCTATTCCTGTACATCGTTTTTCTCGCAATACGTGGTGGTTTATTACGCCAGATAAATCTAAACATTGTATTCTGGAATTGATCTATTTCCCTCATACATAGGTTAATTGGCAAAGTTCGGAAGAGATACAGAATTTTTGGGAGCACTGTCATTTTTATTGATGTTATACGTCCTGTCCATGATATTTGGTACTTAGACCAGGTCCTTAAGTCTTCAGTCAACTGCCTAATTAATGGTGGGAAGTTAGCTTTATATAGACCCGCCAAATTTTTGGTAAGCCTAATTCCCAGGTATTTGATTGAATTTTTAGGCCATTGAAAATTGAACGCCGCTTTCAATGTTTCTATTATAGGCCCTGGAACCCCTACCCCCAAGGCCTCAGTTTTTTCTTCATTTATTTGTAGCCCTGACATGGCCCCAAATTCCCTTAGAGTAGACAATAATTTAGGAATAGAGTTTACAGGGTCCGTTAGAGTGCATAAGAGATTGTCTGCAAAGAGAGAGCATTTCAGGTGGTGGTGACCTATCTGCAGACCCCTGATCTCCCCTTCTCCTCTTATCTTTTGAGCCAAAGGCTCAATAGCCAACGCAAAAAGCAGTGGAGACAGGGGACACCCTTGCCTGGTACCCCGCTGAATATTAACCAAAGCCTCTCCTGTCCCAGGCATCCTTATATGAGCTACAGGGCTTTTATTTAGTGTTTTGATTAGGTGTATAAAGTTTCCTTTAATACCGAATTTAGCTAGCACTGCATATAAGTAAGGCCACTCTACTGTGTCAAATGCCTTTTCCATATCCAGTGCCAACACACAAAGAGGTGTCTTACTTTGGGAGGCCAGGTGTATAACATTCATGGTCCTACGGATATTATCTACCGTTTGTCTATGTTGTATGAACCCGGTCTGGTCCTTGTGTATTAGGGTTGGGAGAAACCTTGCCATCCTATTTGCTATAATTTTAGTTAATAATTTAATATCCCCGTTCATGAGGGAAATGGGACGATAATTTTTCGGCTCCAGGGGATCCCTCCCCTCTTTAGGGAAGATTACTAAGTTTGCTGTGCTGAGTTCCGGTGGCATAGATCCCCCACTAAGTATGACATTAAACAGAGAGCTAAGATAAGGGGCTAAAATGTTCCCAAATACTTTATAATAAAAGTTGGTGAAGCCATCCGGCCCTGGGGCCTTCCCTGATTTCAAACTTTTAATGGTTTCTAATATTTCCTCTACACCCACTTCCGCATTCAAATCCTCCATATTTTCTCTGAAGCTTTAGGAAGATCTCACGAATCCAGATAGGATCTAAGAGCTTCCGGGCTCAGGTTTGTTTTTGTCGAATAGATCGAATTATAAAAGTCCCTAAATGTGTGTTTGATTTCGCTCTGACTCACTGTTATCTTCCCAGCCCTAGTTCTAATCCTCAGAATTCTGGACAATGCTGCTTTAGACCGAAGCTTCCCTGCCAGAAAGGAATCTGGTTTATTAGCTTTGGAGTAAAACAGCTGATTCGTCCGTCTCAGGGCACTCTCTGTCTTGTGCGAGAGCAAGGCATCAAGTTCCAATCTAGTGTCATCTATTCTTTGGCGGAGTTTGGTGGAGGGGTGTGTTTGATTCTGTAGTTCTAGATCTTGTAACTTTGTATTAAGTTCCTGTTCATGACGTATACTATTTTTTTTTATGGCAGATGCCATCTTGATACACATCCCCCTGATATAGGCCTTATGGGCCATCCACACCCATCCTATATTAGAATTCGGGGTATTATTTAGCTCAAAATATTGTTGCAATTCTTTCTGTATCTGGCCCGTTAGCGCCGTGTCTGTTAACATACGTTCATTAATTTTCCAGAAATATGGAGTCCTTGAGTCTCCACCAAGATCCATATCCAAGGAAACTGCTGAGTGGTCTGACCACGGGCATACCAAAATTTCCGAGCCCCTGGTTTGGTCAAAAAACTTAGATGTTACCAAAATCGTGTCTATCCGTGAGTAGGTCTCATGCGTATGTGAATAGTAAGTGTATTCACGACTATTAGGATGATGTCCCCTCCAGGCATCCACTAAGCCCATTCTGTCTAACACCCCTTTAATCTGTTGCAGTTTTCGCGAATATCTATTAGTGGCTTGGGAACTCGAACAATCTAGCCCATGCTCTAACACAAGGTTGAAGTCCCCCCCTATCACCACCAGACCGTCTGACCAGGGTTCCACTTTTTTCAACATGTGTAGTAAACTTTTATGGGGTGCCACCGTGTCTGCATAGAAGGATACCAGCGTAAGCTTAACTTCTTGAATTGTTCCCCGCAAAATGACATAATGCCTATCCTTATCTATCAATTTGGATTCTATCTGAAAGGGAAAGTTATGGTGAATAAGAATGGTGGCTCCCGCTTTTTTGGACCTTTGGGTTGAAGAGTCGAAAATGGGATATTCATTGTTTAAGTACGAGGGAATATGATTCTTTGCAAAATGCATTTCCTGCATAAAAATGATAGATGGTTTCTTAGTTTGATAATACAGGAAAGCTTTCCTTCTTTTAAATTGGGAATTAAAGCCCTTAACATTGTGTGTTAAAAAACTATATTTCTCCCTCAGAACTCTAGCCATTTCTGTCCTGCATCCCGAGATAGTTTGGTCTAATCATCTTACCTTGTTTTAGTGTTAGCCGGACTAGATGGGGCGACCAGAGAGGCGCTTGAGCCAAGACAAAAGGCTCCTTGAAGCTGTTGCAGTGATGAGATACGAGCATGCAATTCTGGGAATGAAAAAAATAGCAAAAAGACAAGTTAACAAATGAGGAGTTCACAAGAAGATCAATATCTTCGCAGTTATCGAGGAGTACTATCATACATATTGTTTTTAATACACATAACTTCCTACGCCAATCGTAAATCCTGGCTTCTAGGGGAGAGAGTAATGGACCTGCCATTCTCTAATACGGCCCCGTTAGGAAGGGGTAATACATTTATTTGAGGTACAAAAAGTTCCAACTAAGGAGAGGGGGGATACCCTCGACAATGCAGATTATTTAACCAACATTATAACTAGCAGCATATTAACTAGCTGAAAAAGAAAGAATCACAACTGTAAAAAACAACATTTTTGAAGATTAACAAGTTCTCCAGAAACCGAAATCCAGATAAATAAGTCCCGTGCATCCGCAAGAAAAATTCCTAGACCCCTCCAGCTTAGGGCTCAGGAGTCTTGGTATGTCTTTCTGGAGGGATAGTCAAGGCCTCTAACGTGTCAGCCTCTCCAATTCTGTTTTTACTCCTGAGAGGAACCGAGGTCCACTGTCTCTTAGGGAGAGGATTCTGGGTCACACGCTGATTTTCAGGGTCTCTATGGCCACCATCCGAAGTTATACGCAGCATTTGTAGCAATGACTGGCAGTCTTCCAAACTGTGGACCGTGTGGGTTTTTCCCTTATATTGAAAAATCAGGGCAAAAGGGAAGCCCCATCGGTATTGGATACCATGTTGAATGAGTATTCCCAATGCCGGTTTCATTTATCTTCTCCTGGTCAACGTGATAGGAGAAAGATCTGCAAACACCATGAGTTGAGCATCATCTGGTCCTCTAAGATCCGAAATCTTTCGGGTTGCAGCTAGTATTAAGTCCCTTGACTGTTGTCGGGAGAATCGGACAATTACATCTTTAGGGGTATCCATATTACGAGAAGCTCCTAGCGCCCTATGCGCTCTTTCTATATCAATGTCCGCTTCTGCCCCTTCTGGTACGATCACAGTAAGCAAGTC
>JAPZIH010000888.1:53876-108876 GCA_027410445.1 Discoglossus pictus | reverse complement strand
ATTTAAATTGTCAGGACACTCAGGCCAGACAATTTTTATACATTGACATTCCAAATCACTATGTATTCGTAAATGGTGAATGGAGATAACGAAAAAAAACATAATTATAAAATTATCCCAAGAATTTATACCGTCAATCCATGAGACATTGAGCGTTTCAGTTTAAGATTACTTCTTTTACATATTCCTGGTGCACAAAGTTATGAACATTTATGCACAGTCAATGACATAGTTTATGATACTTTCCAGTTAGCTGCAAGACATCAAAACTTTCTGGCAGATGATACAGAATGAGAGAGATGTCTCGAGGAAGCAGCACTATGTCAAATGCCAAAGCAAATGAGAAAACAATTTGCTTTCATTTGCATCTTTTGCAATGTACCTGATGCATTAACTTTGTGGGAAATATTTAAATTACATATGTGTGAAAATTTCTTGAAACGTTACAATGAGACCATTGCGCTATTGAAAGCATTAATGGAAATACAGGAAATCTTTCTTTGTCATGGATTAAATTGTGCCAATTTTAATCTGCCTGATCCAGGAATTATAGATGAAATTAACTTTGATGAGTATGACACTTACATTGAATACCAAAAAACACAAGAAAAAATTGGAACTTTAAATGCATTGCAATTGGAAGCATTTAACGCCATCACAAATGCAATAGAAGATGACATGCTCAAAGAACGTTATTTCTATCTGGATGGCCCTGGTGGATCAGGAAAAATGTATCTATATAATTTGTAGATGAGTTGCATTCGAGCACAGGGTCAAATAGCACTGCCATTTGCAACCACTGGAATTGTCACACTTTTGTTAGAAGGTGGTAGAACTGTGCATAGTGGATTTAAACTGGCAGTGGATTTAAACTGACTGATGGAAACATCAGTGTTGGATATTCGAATGAATTCATTACAAGCAAAAACATTTCATAAGAGTAAATTAATTATAATAGATGAGGCAACTATGATGTCATGTCATGCCCTGCAATGTATTGATCTATTATTAAAAGAAGTTATGGCTAATGATTTGCCATTTGGTGGAAAGGTGATGTTGTTAGGAGGAGATTTTAGGCAAACATTACCTGTGGTGCCACATGGCAATCGGACTGACATTGTCGAAATGTGTATAAAAAGAAGTAAGCTGTGGAAAATATTTACACACCTTAAATTAGAAGTAGATATGTGATTTGAAGGCCAAAATCAATTCAATGATTGGCTCATTCAGATTTGAGAAGGAAAACAGCCAAAAATAAATAATTTACCTGTCAATGCTGTTTAAATTCCACCAGAAATGATTTCAAAAGAGCCAATAATTTTGACAATCTTCCTCAATACCATCAATAATGAGGATTACTCAGACATTGCAAGCAAAGTCATATTGACATAAAAAAATATAGATGCCTTGAATCTAAACAACAAAATATTAAAATTAATCAATGCACCCCCAAAAAAACTATTACAGTGCAGATTCTGTTCTGGCTGATGACAAAGATAGTGAAGCAAACTTTACTATGGAATTTATTAATTCTTTAACTCCCTCCCTCGGACTGATTTTAGAGGACCACTATTTCAATAAGAAACTTTATACAATGGCAAAAAAACATAAAGAACAGTGGTTTTACTTTCAGGACAAAATGTTAGCTCACTGGGACTTTTTGAATAGGGGACCACTATTTCACACAGGAAACTCTATGTGCCATTTGCACAAAGTACAACAAGAACAAAAAAAGTGCAAACAAAAAGAAAAACTACAGTAAACAGTAGTTATACAGATTGTTAACATTGTATTTTCAAAGTTGTGGAAAGTTGGTTCATTGTATATTGTATATAGTCAAGGATTTATGTTACTACAAGTTTCCCCATTTGTTAATACATAGAACTGTATTATTAAATACAGAGTATTGATTCAGGGAGTAATCCGATTGCCAGTTTATGGGGTCAGGAAGGCATTTTTTCCCCCTATTTGATACAATCGGCCAAGGATCAATGTGGGGGGGGGGGGGGGTTATTGTTTGCCTTGCTCTGGGTTCAATGCTGATTTAGTTTAACAAGAGTTTAAAAAAAAATGAATGTTATAAAGCATGTAATTGTTCTAAATAGTTATTTACAGAAAGTTTACATAGTCTTCTGTTATTCATGGATAACTATCAATTCTAAATGTTAGTATTGTTAAAACAAATGATTCAAGATTGTTTAAAAGACAAGTTGCATGTTACAAACTTTTATGTTATGGTTTACAATATGTATTCATGAAAAGTTCAGACATTGTTATATTATTATTCCATATATGACAATTAAAAGTCTTAGTTTTGAAAAATATATATATATTCTATACCTGTTGGTGAAACAGAAGTTGAAAGTTACAAAAAGAAAAAGTTTTATTCAAAATGTTGTATTTATTTGTAGATAAAATAAAGGTTAAGAATGTCAGACAGTCAGGTTGTGTTGCAAACAGTTTTAGCAGCATTAAAATTGTATTGCCCCGTCATTTTTGACAGGCAAGTCGCTAGTATATATAATACACATATATCATATAGAATATACTGTACATTATATATGTACTTGTGGAGCTTGCAATCAAAGGTTTTAGTACAGTTTAGTATAACAGTTTAGTATAACAGTTAACATCTGATTTTATTTAAATCATATGATACACAGGGCTTGTAGCCAGTTTAGGACTATGGAGTATGGTACAAGAGGTTGGGTAGTTCTTATATTGTCAAGTAAAATACCTTGATGACTGCTTTTTAGGTTTTACTTCAATCAGTCTACCTGTAGGAGCATTTAGCTTGTGTAGTGTTGTAAAAATGTATTCAAAGATAGTATTGTTTTCCCCATTACTTTTATTTTTGTTCAGTCATGTCAGTCTCTCTGTGACCCTATGGACCACAGCACATCAGGCACACCTGTCTGCCACTACCCTCTGAGCTTCCTCAAGTTCATGGTCATTGCTTCAAAAACCTAATCTACCAATCTCCTACTCTGTCATCCCTTTATTCGTATACCTTACATTTGTTCCACCATCAGGGTGTTCTCTTGGAAATCCTGTCTTCTATGCTGAATTGTTCTTTACTGCTTGCTTATCTATCCCTTCCGCTATCCCCCTCTCTTTCTATATCCCTCTCTCTCTATCCCTGTCTCTCTCTATGGGATAATTTTTGTCTGTATCTATGAGCTGCCATGGTTATACATCCTGATCTAACATGTTTTATATGTATTCTATTTCATTATTGCATATCATCAATAAAATGCAAGCACTTCCCATCATAAGAATAGTGAGCAGAACCAGCACCACCTCACCCTCATCAAGATAATATGTACGTAATGTGACAGGGAAAAAAAAGTAAGTGGGTGGAGTATGTGTCAGTGGGCATGGCCTACAGTGGTAACATTTTGTGAAGGGGAGAAGTTTCTACTTTTGGGCAGAGTCAATTTAAGGGGAGGGGCCAGGTCTCTGCCTTCCGCCCCACCAACTTGGAAAGTCACCAGCCGCCACTGCCATAGGATAACTAAAAGCTGGAGAGATTCTAGAACACTTTAGCATTCATTAAATGTGTATCAAAACTGAAGCAACTCTGTGTGTGTGTGCCAGTCTGTGTGTGTGTGCAAGCCTGAGTGTGTGTGTGAGTGTGTGCAAGTCTGCGTGTGTGTGCAAGTTTACATGTGTGTGCAAGTCTGCATGTGTGTGTGCAAGTCTAAGTGTGTGTGTGCAAGTCTAAGTGTGTGTGTGTGCAAGTGTGAGTGTGTGTGCAAGTCTGCATGTGTACTTTTGATGCCCAGGGCTACCACTGAATCTGTAGCCTCAAACTCGGTGAGCCCCGGGCAGCAAAAGCTCTAGCTACGCCACTGGCTGGACTTGCTTGCTATGTAAAGCAAGAACAAAAAAAATCATGATATTTTCAATATTAAAACAATACATAAATATATAAATATAATTAATTATGTGTAAAGAACAGCATTTTCTTTCTAGATTACAAAAACTCTTACCAAGGGATCTTCACAATCATAAAGATTATTCTATTTTAACAGTATTAGATATGTTATATATCTAGTCTTAAATCGTAGAAGAGGGCGGATGCACTGATGGTATAACAAGCTACAGGGACGTCCGTCAGAGGTTCAGTGACTTCCTTCAGGGGTTAATGGCCATTGTACAGGGACATGATACATAAAAGAGGAGCCACAAGCTCATTTAAACACTAAACTACCAGAGAATGTGTAGAAGGGTGGATGAGTATTACCATGAATTAACACAAATAATATGTCAGATACCATTTTTCACAACATAACATTTTATTTAAATGCTTAAATGAATACAAAGGGAAATAAAGATCACAAAGTACTACGACAACAGTGTGTCAAATGTTAGATGGTATAAATGATCACTATGAGGGCATTAACTAAAGAAACTAAATATCCAGAATACAGTATTGTGTTTTTGTATGATGCTTTAACACAATACATATTATACAGATCTTTAAAAGGTGTCAAAATAGGAAGAGTTACAAACTGTTTCTTGTAATGAACTTAACTAGCTTAATATATGTTGGTCATTCTCTGAATAACCAGTATAACAACTGCTCCAAGTCTGGGTGCTCAGAATAGTATCTAGTACAAGAGTCCAGATATATTTTATGCCTCTGGAGATTCATTTTGTGAGATTGTACAGGTTATGTGCAAAAACTAATGTTGTTGTATTTAATTTAGTTTTTACTATAGCAGTTTTAATCCTTTGCTAAATAACCCAGATACAGCATTTATTACACAGAGTGCCGTCACAAAAAAAAGTCCTATATTGGATACACAAAAACAATTTCAGAAGTGGAGATCAAAATTTTAACCAGTAGCATTGTTTGTAAAGAAATCTGGAATTACATTGGCATAGACTGGCACTGTTAGGAAAACTACCATTCAGGCAGTAACAGTTTCATTTAAGCTTAGCAGTCCTCTTGTAATGAAAATGTATAAACAGTTACTGGGCTGCACATATAGCAATGGTGCCTATACTGCTTGGCTACTGAGTCCCAAATGATTCTCCATCTTCACTGTCGTTTGTGCTATTCTGCCATTCCCCCGGTTGCTTGGATAAGCCTTCATTATTTACAGCTGAATTAGTTAGAGAGAGTGAATTATTTTTGGGCCACAACTCTAACACACACATTACACACCAAAGTATCACGGATGCCTCCAGGGTCTAAAACACACATCGTGCACCAAAGTTTCATGGATGCATCCAGGGTCTAACAGAAGTATAAATAATATTTTTTATTATTAAAATCTATCTTTATTACTTTTTTCCCTACTTAATTATATTCTTAGTCAGACTGGAAGTTTTCAAGCAGATACTTTCCCATTGTAAAGTGGTCTTTTTATCAAATCTTCCAAACCATACAATCCAGTCATGTGAATATTGTCTAACGTGTGATATAAGGTATATGTCTATAAATATATACCAATGTTCTTTCAAATAGAGCACACAAGGACTAAGAGAAAATATTGTATTTAGGATATAATTTGTCTCCATTTATTACAAGATTTTTATGTTACATTATTTTACTTCTTTCATCTTCTGGCTATATTTCATATTATTTTTTGCAGGATCTTTGTTTTTAGATTTTATTCATTTAAATTTTCTTATGTTAAACAAAAAATATAAAATCCTAGAGATAGTGTATTTTCTAAATACCATCCTCTATAACACATGGTTATTGTTGTTTTTGGACACTCTTTCATAAAATGATTTAGTTTACAAAACAATACTGACTAATCTTTTGCTTAATGTGTATAATTCTTTTGCTGCCTGCTGACCAAAGACTCTGTGACGATGGCTTCTGGCCTCTCTGATATGGTGGTTTTGGTGTTGCTCCTGTAAGAGAGAATTCACAAACCCCTTCAACAACATGGACATTCATGAGCTGTGTCACCTATGCCTTATTGGGCACATCAGTTAGAGTCATTGACCATCCATGTCACAGATCTCTAGAACAGTATAAACAAATGGTTCATGGCTTAAAATATATATATATATATATATAATGGGGGCCTGTCTAGCCAAGTGAAGGGAGCAGACGTGCTGAAGAGCTGCTCTCTCTCAGAAAAACACTAAATAGGGTTTTTCTCACCCAAATTTGGCCAAATCATCCCCAAAGTAACTTCACCAGTTACAGGGGAGGAAGAGGAGCATAAAGACACCAAGACCAACAGATAGAGCTGGGTAACAGCCCCACGAGGTTGAGGCCTGCATCATCCTTCCTACCGTGGGTGCGGCTCCCTGTGTTCCCCAGCACTGGTGGGGGGTCCAGACAGGACCTCGGAAGCAGTAAAAGGAGGCTTAGAGGAGAAGAGACCCACGAGGGGGGACCTACTTCGGCACCGAGAGACACAGAGGTGGAAGGTAGGCAAGAGCCCACGGGGGAGTCGGGATCAGCCAGGTCATACCCGGCAGCAGGCTATTTATAGAAGGGCACCCCCAGCACTAGATGTTCTCACCTCCGGAGCTGGGTAGGCGGCAGGGGGAAAGCAGCGAGAGGTCCGGGACGCACCGGCAAGGGCTCGGGCCCAGCTCCAGGGCAGCAAGCTTCCATATTCCTCCACGTGATGGAGGTACCGTCGGAGGCCACTTTGCCGCAGCAAGGCCGCTTTGACCTCTGACGCAGCCCCAGGTGAGTGGACCCCCGGTGGGGTAGAAGAGACAGGGCCCCTGGGACTGGGCCGAAATTCGCTGAAAGAGAGAGGACCCATGCTTTTATTCCCACGTGGGCTTTTCCCGCCAGTGGAGGGGCGGCCATCGTCACTCTGAGGGAATATGAGACAAAGGTGGTGGAGCCAGCTTCCTAAAATGGCGGACGCAGCTTAGACAGGTTCCGTGGCAGTGCTCTAGGTGCTGTCGGAACGGTCCCTGAGTGGGGGGGGAACACAACTTAATCCAGCAGCCACCCATTAGGCCCCAGGCACCCGGAGAGAGCATGGGCACGGAGAAGAGGGCCTGAGGCTTCTAATAGAACATCTAAGGGCCACCAGGTACTCTTCCTCATCCCGCAGAGAAACTCAAGTAAAGAATAGAGGAAACCCTACAAACCCACGCAGCCAGCGTGCTCAGCTAATGGGACAGTGTATGTTATATGAAGCCTAGTGAAACTTACTCTATTCTGTGAACATTTTCTCAGTTTTTACACTTCTTAAGCCCTACAGTCACTGAATATACTTTAACAGAACACAAGCCGGTAGACAGAAGGCTATCTTAAACTTCGAGAACAACTTTGGGCCTGGGAGCTGCAGGGTCTAAGCTGTCTGAACATTTCCTAGGGCTAGGTAGGGTTTAAACTTTGATATCACCCTCACAGATACCATGGGATAGGGAGTTTAGAGATGGGAGGCTCTGGACAGGCACAACTCCACTCAGGCTGAAGGCTCTCCTTGCATTAGCCACTTACTCTTTGCTCCGAATGATTTAATTCAGAGGTGACCCCTCACGAATACGCTACCTCATCTACAAACTAGCTCTGACGAACAAACCGCACACAGAAATTGTCTTCTTCTGTGGAAAATGGGCAAATCAAAAAAAAGTCTATCTTCAAAGAGCTTACAGGAACTATTTAACAAACTGGAGGTACCCCCCTCTCAGCCTCCAAGTCCTCCCTCCAAGCAAACGGAACTTGAGATTGAGGGAGACGACTCCAGTTTATCACCTGACAGGAATCTTTCAGCCAAGTCTATTGATATCATAGGGCAAATGCTACAAGCTCAATCAGCGCAATTGGTGAAAGACATCAGGAAAGACCTCTATGAACTGGGCCAAAGAACTAACCTCCTAGAGGAAACAACTTATACAATTCTGGAAGCCTAGGAACAGGACAGAGCCGAAATCTTTACCCTGACAGCTAAAGTATCACTCCTAGATGACAAAATTGACGATCTAGAAAATAGATTGAGGAAACACAACATCAGAGTACGCGGGGTACCGAAAACAGTCCCGGACCTAATACAATACCTAACAGCTGTGATCTCAAATATCCTGCCAGAGGTAGCAGACAGCTCTTGGGAGATCAAGGGAGCTCATAGAGCCCTGGGGGCCTCAATAAACCAAGAGCTTCCTAAGGACATAATTGTGCGTTTCCTAAGGCAAAGAACCAGAGATTCGATCCTTAATGCTACAAGAAAAATGCCAGCCATCAAGTGACCAGACGGCGCATCGCTTCAAATCTACATGGACCTATCCCCAAGGACATTGGAAAAACGCAGAGCAATGAAGCCGGCCCCTGCCATCCTCATTAAACACAAAATACCATACAGATGGGGCTTTCCTTTTTCCCTCTCATTTCAACATAAGGGGACTACCTACTTGACTCATACACCCGAAGAATGCGCCAAACTTCTACATCGACTCCCTTTGGCGACCACTGACGAGGTATGCCCAGTTCATGAACAGGCGCCCAACCCAAGACCCTCCAAAGCCTGGTCAACAGCCAAGAATCCACATTGTCCAACTTTGAATTTAGACTCTCAGCTGGCCCTACGTCCGGATCCTTCAGCCAGCCTTACAAGCAAGCTGGGACAAACTTAAGCTTCGACTGATGGATGATTGTTGTAATTTCTACTTGTTTAACTCATAAACATAGAACATTTGACGAATTTGGCCTATAGATAAAGTGTTTAGAGCTAACAGATTTGCGGTGTAGGCCGAGGCAATTAGAAGTTTATGTATTTTCACAAAAAGCCTAGGATGCACAGCTTCTCTTGGTAAAAATGTAAATGCTAATATACCAGCATCATGGTCTGTTACGAGGCTAGACTAAAATCACAATCTCTTTTGATTGCAATTATGCAGTAGTTCGAGGTAGCTAAGATAATGCCTGCTGGAGCCCCCAATGGGACTCTACACTCAGAACCGTAATGTTAAAATTGTTTAGGATAAAGTTGTTTGTATTTTGTTGCCTACGTATATTTTTCGTCCCAAAAGATTAAAGATATTTACTTCATTGTACTGAACGATTTCTCTCCCTTCACCTTCCTCGGGGGCGCTCCTGGGTGTTCCAGTCTGGCTCGTCTGTTTCTCCAGGGAGGGGTGCCAGGGCTTCTGCGGACGCTCGGCGGTCGGCCCATCTCTGAGCCTACTAGAGTAACAGCACACTTGGGGTCCCTGCGGACCTGCACACCCCCACATGGCTAATTCATAACACACTTTTATCACCCATACTGTCAGAGGCTTTAACTCACCTAATAAAAGGAGGAAAGCTTTTATTACATATAGGAAAGACAAACCTTCAGTTCTCTTCCTTCATGAGACTCAATTTGCACAAGGCAAAACCCCTTCTTTTTTGCACAAAGATTACCCGACCTTCCATACCATCCACAAAAATTTCCCATTTAAAATAATCCACAAAAAAAATAGATAAAGAACGCAATTTTGTGATTCTTACTGGTACCCTACGAAACACTAAGTTAACCTTGGTATCGATCTATGCCCCTACTGCGGCCCCCCACAAAGCTATAATTTTATTGGAGACATTAGATTCCCAGGAAACTGGAATAATTATCATTGGGGGGGACTTAAACCTGGTTTTGAACCCAGATCTTGATAGGCCCAAAGGGCAGGGAGAAAATAGATCCCCAGACAAAGTCAAACAAATCAAGAACCTGTTGTTGAAATTGGGCTTAGTGGATGCTTGGAGGGGACTCCATCCTCAGGAGAGGGAATAAATGTTCTACTCGCCGACACACAAGTCCTACTCGCGGATTGACACACTTGTAATAGATGCCACATTATTAGAACAAGCCACATTCTATGATATTACCCCCTGCCCATGGGCAGACCATAGTCGTCATTGGGCTTGCATACACGTGGCCATACACGTGGCGTCTTAATGACAAGCTCCTATCAATCCCGAGTGTGCTAGACCAAATCACTAAAGAAGTGAAGGACTATGTTCATACTAATACAAACCCTTCCACCAGCATAGGGTGGCTATGGGTGGCACATAAGGCGTTTATAAGAGGTACTTTTATACGGTTATCCTCATCCTATAAGAAAAATATGAGATAACAGGAAAATCTACAGACGAAAGAACTCCTTACCCTTGAAAAACAAAACCAACAACAACAGTCTGATCTAGTGCGCCAGCGGATTGACAAGATAAGATTAGAACTAGATAACATGCTATCCGCTCAAACAGAGAAGGCCTTGAGGAAAACCCAAAGCAAATTCTTCACCCAGGCAAACAAACCAGGGCCCCTGTTAGCCAATAAATTGAATGCCAGATACCAACAATCAAGGGTCACCCAGATTAAAAAAATTTGGGCTCAGTTACAATAAGCCAGGCCAAGATTCAGGATACCTTCCGTACATTCTACCAGGATATCTACACCTCCCATGTTCAGGCAGATAGGGATTCCCTGGCTGATTTTCTTTGGGGGGCTGGATCTCCCCCTCTTGGGAAGCGCAGATTTTCTTAACTACGAAGTGACCGAAGATGAAGTCAAAGACACCACTAAATCTCTCAAACTAGGCAAATAACCAGGGCCGGATGGCTTTTCAAATTTGTATTATAAAAAAATTGGAGATGTCTTGACTCCTCAAATGGTAACACTAAACAACGCTATTCTAAGAGGGGAGCAGATGCCACCGGAATTAAACCAGGCGAGTCTGGTCTTTTTTCCCAAGGCGGGGAGGGATCTGATGCAGGACAGAATTATTGCCCTATTTCCCTGTTAAATGGGGATATTAAAATACTGGCTAAATTAATGGCGAATAGGGTTCCAGTTTCCTGCCCAAGCTTGTCCACAAAGATCAGGCAGGCTTTATCCCACACAGGCAGGCGGGGGACAACATTAGGAGAGTGCTAAATATACTACACCTTGCCAGACACTCAAAAACCCCTCTCTGCACCCTGGCCTTAGACATTGGGAAAGCATTTGATTCGTTGGAGTGGCCATACCTATACGCAGTGCTAGCGAAATTTGGTATCAAAGGCAACTTCCTGAATCTCCGCAAAACATATAACTCACCTAAAGCCACTTTAAAACTACCTGGCCCAGACTCGCTTTTAAACATTCTAAGGGGTACAAGGCAGGGATGTCCTCTATCCCCACTCCTATTTGCCCTTGCTATGGAGCCACTGGCTCAGAGTATTAGGGCCTCCCCGGCAATTCGGGGTCTATAGTTAGGTAACCAAGAATATAAGTGCTGTCTTTTCGTGTACGATTTATTATGTACTTTAACCCGCCCCTCCATCTCCATTACAGCCCTTATGGAAATATTAAATAAATGTAGCTCTATCTCAGGCTTACGAGTTAATGAAGACAAATCAGAAATCCTGGGGTTGCACCTCCCACAGCCTGACAAGGAATGGCTAAAGAACTCATTCAATTTCCATTGGCCCAAAAAGTACTTAAAATTTCTAGGAATAAAAATTACCCCCAACATCTCTGACCTATATTATGTCAACTACCAGGCCCTTTTTATAGAATTATCTGCCGACCTAGAGAGGTGGAACAAGATCTGCATATCATGGTCTGGCCGAATTCACAGAGTGAAGATAAACATTCTCAGTAGAATTCTATATTATTTCAGATCAGATTGCCAGTGCAAGGGTTTTGAGGGAAAACCAGCAGCTACAGCCTTTGGGGTGGGATACGATAATATGGCTCCCGAAATCCCATTGCCCTCCACATACATACCTTAAACCCCATGATTAGATTGTCCCTGGGGTGTTGGTCTTGGGCACACTCAAAAAGGCAACTGACTCCTGACCTCTCCCCTCTTTGCAAAGGACCTCCCTAAAGACTCTAAGGTTTGGTGGACCTCACATCATTTAGATAGAATAGGGGCTTGGTTAAAAGATGGTGAAATCATAAATTTTGTGCATCTTAGGGATAATTTTGATCTTCCTCAGAAGGAACACTTCATTTTCTGCAAGTTTAGGCACTTTATATGGACCTTGAAGAGGGCTTTTGGTCAACCCAAGGTAACCAAAGGTATTCTTGGACTGATTTACGAAGAATGTAATAGCACTTCAATTAACCATAAACCTAAGCCCTTGATTAAATGGGAAGAAGACCTGGGTCAGACCTGGGACCTGAAAAATGGGGGCTTATCAGCCGGAGACTAGCTAGGGGCTCCTATAATTACAGCCTGCTAGAAACTTTGCTGAAAGTATTTCATAGAACTTATATTACCTTGTAGAGACTCCACAGGATGAACCCTCAAGAACCCGACACTTGCTTTAGGGGATGTTTGGAGACAGGGACCTTTGTTCACATATGGTGGACTTGCCCTAAGGCTCAATATATTTGGTCCGAAATAACTCAATTAGCCTCCAAACTTTGTGAGCCCCTCCCAGCATTTCCTTTATGGACCTCGTGATGAGTGCCTTTATCGATCGCGAGCCGCACAATGAGCGGCTTTGCTGCTCATTGCTGGCCATGGCCAACCTGCCACATTCATGCCTCTCAATGAGCCCCTTCGACATTCATTGCAAGCCTTTGCCCCCCCCCCCTCTACTCTCTGACTTGTGTTAATTTCTGTTTCCCCCTCCCTCCCTGGCCTTTTATTTTTTTCCCTTATTTCCCTCCCCTATGCCCCCCCCCCCTTGTGTCTCTTTCCACCCTCTCCTGTGTGTTTGTACTGTCTCTCTCAAGTAGCGGTTTGATATATCTTTATAAACTGTGTATTCCCCCAACCATTCTCTGTGTCTTTTCCCCACCTCTCCCTCCCATGTCTCCTTTCCCTCTCTCCTGTCTTTTTCCCACTTCTTCCTGTGTCTCCTTTCCCCCCTCCCGTACCTCCTTTTCCCCCTCCTCTCCCGGCCCTGTGTCTTGTACCTGGATGCAACCCTGCCAGCAGCGCCGCACTCACCTCCTCTGTGACTACCGTCCCCCGTCCAGAACGACTTTCTGGATCAAGTCGTGCATTGCGCATGCGCGTTGCTTGGCATGATCCAGAAAGTAGTTACGGTCGGAGGACGGGAGCCACAAAAGAGAAGGTGAGGTGAAAAGGTGAGTGCAGCGCTGCTGGCAGGGTTGCATCCAGGTACGGGCTTTGCGATGCTGCGGCTCTGCTGGGGGTGCAAAGTGTTGGAGCCCCTGATGGTGGTGGATGCTCTGGTGGGCAGAGGGGTAGGAGGGAAGGTTATTCTCCTAGTCCTTGCTCTGCTGGGGGTGCAAAGGGATGGTTGATGCTCCAGTGGGGTGAAAGGGAGGTTATCCTCCTAGGCCGGGCTCCATCAGACTCATAGTTGTGCGGGCTTCGCAGTGAATGCCTATGGTGCTCAGTGCAGACGGTGGTGATGTAGAACGCTGTACTGCGGGCCTCACGCGCATCAGTGGGGCAGGGAGAGCCATGCGGGCCTCGCAGTAAGCTCATTGTGAGCCCTGCAACAAGGGCCGCAAAGCGCGACGACAACTCGCAAATTGACAACTATTATAAATATATATATATATATATATATATACACACACATTTTACACTTTAGTGTAACAGGTTATTTTCTTTCTCATGTAGGGTGCCTTGTTTCACAGCTGTCACCTAATATCTACTACAACCTAATGTCACATTCACAGGAGAGGAGATCCACACTACCAGTGCAATGCTGTAAGAAGACAGTGACAGGCTGCGTGTCGGCACTAATGTACAGCATGGTGTACTAGTAATAAGAAATGCTAAGAAAAAATATCTCTTAAATGTTTAGACGATGTTGCATTGAAACAATACATTTACCATTATGATGCCCATGAGTATAGGAGCCAAAGAAAATCTGTGTAGGATACCGCATATAGTATAAAAATACCACACCACTGCTTACTACACAAACACACACATTGACAAATCTGGGGGGGTATTTGTTCCTATCCCCATCATCCCCGCTAGTTCCTATACCCATGATATGATGACGCCTGTCAATATATTTGCAAAAAATACCAATGTAAGTTATAAAAACAGTCAAATGGTTAATGATATATCAATAATGTGATGGAAGACAAATGAAACTTTCATATCCATTTGTACAAATCATACATGTTGAAAAGCAGCTACTAAATTTAGTAAGATACACTTTATATTGGATGCCAGTTTTAGTGAATATAGGCTGGTGCTTTTAATGCCAACTCTTGACTATACATTTGTTATTCCATGAGAGCCGTATCGTCTGTTCATCAGCATAGAAAGCAAAGCACAGAAATAATGCTGCAGAAGGTGGGCCATATATGGGATTTATTGTTACCTGTATATTTCCTATGCAAGTCATTATTGGAAAGAGGAACTTTATATACAAAATGATCATGTATATTTGTATTAATGTACATATACAGTGGTTTTAATGTCTTAATCCAATGCTTTGAGATGGGCTCTCCAGAGTTTCTTTAAAGAAACATATTTTACTTTCAGAATGAAGACTTTTAAGTTAATTAGTAATTTAGCAATTGCATTTTGTTGTCAGTTCACTTGCTTGAATAGCTTAAATTGAACATGGCACAAGTAAGGACTGGTGATAGACAATTATTGCTTGAATGTTTCCAATAACAAAAGGGTATTTTATCCTTTTCTTGCAATCAACTAACAAGGTTCTATACGAATTGTGTTGTGACTGAGGATCCTTGATTCTGTGACAAGTATATGTAGTTTGATGCACTATCAGCATGATAAATCATTTAGAGACTAGAACTTTTTATGTCTGAACTAAGCTGTAATTAAATGGGCTCATCATTCCTAATATAGACTGGAAAGTTTAATGACATGATGGCATGAAAATTCATAATAATTTTCTAATATCTCCATCAAAAACAATATATATTCTCCTGTCCTTCTGTACTTGACAGGGCGTAATCTGCTAATTACCTTTCCCCCTTGTTCTGTCAACTTTCTCTAAATTGCTGGGCTTTTTGATCTCCAGCTACCTAGTAAGAGATAACTGACATGTCCATGTCATGTTAGTCTCTCCTCTGGCAGGAGGGGAGGTCAAATGGCCGGTGGTGATATTGTCCAATCCCCCCTGTATAGGGCCAACCCTAAATCTGCTGGAAACTTTTTAACTCACAATCACGTAACCCCATAACTGGACCCTTCTTTCCACAGAGACCCCAGTAATACACTTTATTAAATTCCTTGGGGAAAATGTAGCATTTAGAAAATAAACATGCTATGGGGATTCTCATACTTAACATTACCATCATAAGCCATGCAGAATACGACCACACCACAGTCAATATCAACCAACTCATGCAAGCGGGGCAATAACAGCCTATGTTAATCTAGCCCCCCCCCCAATAGTCCAACAGTCCCCAAAAGTCCAGTGCCCCCCCCCCCCCCACCCCGGAAATGACCATGACTATTGCTTCATCGGGTAAAAAAAAAATACTGTCTATTCAAAGTTGAGGTGACCTATTTATTTTCCACCATAATTTCCTTCAAATTATAGTTAAACAGTTGAAAACCCACCTCATTAAGGTGCACACCATCTTTCATGTAATATGTGGGTGCCTCAGGTCTCATACCCCTTACACCAAACCATCTGATATGCATTTCTGTGGCCTGAAAACCCAGCTGCGTACCATTATCATGTATAGCCGCCGCTCCTCTGCCCCAGTAAATAAAAGAATGACCCACAATCCATAGCTGGAAAGGATAACCTAGAGGAAAAGAGACAAATGAGGGGGAACATAAGCATGAAAAGCATTAGATTCCTACCTCCCAGTTCACTGAACTACGCTGGATTCGAAACCTAGATTAGCCGCCTCCGTTGCAGACCCTATTCTGAAAGAATGAGTTCCAAACTGAACCGGGTCCAAACCAAGGCCTGAAATGCATGATTTGAAAACTGCTTGAAATTTAAATATGAACATACTGAACCCATTGTTATGAATAAAAGATTACTCCCACCAGGGGTGTATTAGCCAGAATAATTCTGGGGGTGGGATACATCTAATCACATGCACAGGCCATAAAATTGCTTATATATATACACATACATGCATATGTATATACACCCATGCCCTCCCACCTTGTGGACGAGTACTAATATATTGCCACACACAATCATAAGAACAACAGGCACCTCCAATGGGGTATAACACAAAAACCTTTCCGTTACCTAACTGGTCAATTTTTGATTTGCGCAACAATATGGACACACAACATTTATTTACCGATATGTCTGTCCACAGTAGTCCACCCACTACCCTGAACCTGACCAATTAAAGATTCTTAAAATTGTGAGTCTAATTCTATAGATGAAAAAAGGACCAGTAAGATGCCATATAAATAAAATATAACTTTTATTGAAGTTGATTAAAAGGTAAAGTACTTATAGTAAAAATATATATATATAGATTGTAAAAACAATAGCGTTCCTGTCATACATCATAAGTCCTGGGCATAGAGTATCTGTGTGAAAATGGCCACAGGGTCAGAGCAAATAGGAGTGCACAGGTTTGAGGCAGGAATATATCAGATATGTAAATAGTTACCCAAAATGTAAATTAGTACATATTCTATAAGAGCACAATGTCTTACTCAGTGGATAAGTCCTAATATTGTAGGTACTTCAAAAATGCAAATGAGCAGCAGCCTCAATACCAGCAAATACATAGATATACATTCAGCAATAGTCCTGTAGCTGCTATATTATGGTGCCAACTGGGGATATATTGTGAGATGTTACACGGTATCACATATTATAATTGTCAAACTGCGATTCGATGTCATGTTTGCGAGCCTGGCAAAGTGAGGCGAGCCAATAACGCATAGAAGCCTTTCGAGCTCGGAGCACTTAGGCACGGATGAAGCGGACGTCATATGAATTGCCTGCACAACCCCCAAGTTATCACAATTGAAGACCACATGATGATTGCGCAAGCAATGACCCCGTAACATAACAGATAGAACAATAGGGAATAGTTCTAAGATTGCAAGGTTCCTTAACAGTTTTGATCCCCAATTTGTAGGCCTAGCCTCTGTGTACCAATGACCCTAAAAATTATGCCCCAAAGTCTTTTGCGCCTGATGCATCAGTGGACAAATCTAACCCTGAGCTGAGCACTGGATCAGGAATAAGGACAGCCTGGCCGTTAGTGATTAAGGAACAGTAACCATATTCTCAAATCTTCCTTGTGTTCCGGTGAAACCCTGATATGGTAAAGTGCCTTAAGTACACCCGCCATGGCCAATGACAGCCTCCTTGAAAAAATCTGAGTTTACCCAATAATGACTGCATTTCCCTCAAAGTAACTTTTTTTGTTCCCAAGACCTTCTCTACTGATTCCTTAAGATCAACCACCTTTGCCAATGGCAACCTACATTCCATTGCCAGCATGTCAATCTGTAAACCCCAAAAATGTATGACATGAGAAGGGCCCTCCGGTTTTTTTTCTACCGCCAATGGAATACCGAATTCTGCTGCCATTTCAGAAAAAAACTATTCAAAAAGGTGTGCGCAATGCCAGGAATCCGACGGCCCCCAAAAAAAGTAATGAACTAACGAATCTAACCCTGCCCAACGACTAGTAACCCAGTGGAGAAAATAAATAACTTCTCAAAATATGCAAAAAATATAGCGCAGCCCATGGGCAAGCACAGATCAACGAAAAACTGTCTGATGTGACAACCCAAGAGGTAATGGGAAGACGGATGAACTGGCATATGCCTGGAGCCAATTTGCAAATGTCTTTGGGATTTTTCTAAACCTTCGTCTACGCTCCTCTTTCTTACTAACCTCTCTCATATCATCATGCTTCAATTCCAAGAATGGATCAAGTGGGAGCCAACTAAAAATGTCTATGAATTCTCTCTGCCAGATTTTTTCCTTTAACTCAAGTGTGGCATGCTCACCAATGGGGCCAACAGAACACAATGAAAGATTATTAAGGGCGGTGTCCACCACCTTTAGGCAACAAATTGTATTATTTCACAGAAACAACGACAAATAAAAAAAAATAATTGGTTTGGCCTGTTGTTCTGGGTTTGATTGATTCAAATTATCAATTGTATTGTAATTAATTAGGGTTTTGATTGTATGTATTTAGTGTTTTTTACCTTTTAATATATAATTGCAGATAGAGTATTGATCCAGGGAGTAATCTGATCGCCAGTATCTGGGGTCAGGAAGGATTTTATTTTTTTCCATTTAAAAAAATTGCTTTATTTCACTTGCCTCCCTCTGGATTCACTTTAAACATTTACACATGTGTTAAAAACATGTAATGCTTTAGAATATACATGTTGTTAAAAAAAAAATTTACACACTCTTATAATATTGATGTATAGGTTACAATACAAAATGTTTCAATGTTATGAAACAATATACAAGTTACATGTTATAAACACATTAACTACTAAAAAAAATAATTGTTTAGGTTTTTCATACATTTGGAATATGACATGCAAACTTAAAAAAATATTACAAAATAAAAATACATAATGTAAGAGGGGAGAGACTCAGTTTTAGTGAAAAACAGCATTTCCAGGATTACAATTTTATTCCTGTCATTTTTGACAGGCAAGTTCCTAGTATATATATAAGTGTGTGTAAGGGTAGACAGACAAAGCTTCATTTAGAGGATACTCACTCTTCTGATGTTTCTTCTGCTTCTTCTTCCTCCTCAGGGATGGATGATAATCCAGGGACATATTTTTTTTTCCTATAAAAAGAGATACAGCCTCAGACATAGAGAATGTTTTTTTTTAAAATAAACTATTTTTAAGCCATTTTTTTCTATGAAATCTTACAAGTACTTCAAACCACCCGTACAGACAGAACAATGCCTCTGATAATGATACAAGCATAGGTCTAAAGCTAATAACAGTTTAACACATCAACTGAGTCTAACATAAGGCTTGATTTCTAATATTCGACACAACTGAGGGGTTAGCAATGTGAACGCAAACCCTAACACTATACATACTTGGGGGATCTCATGGAACCTCCCCTCTTGAACCCCTACCACCTATGAGCCCAGGGATCCCCAGGATTCTGCCATATACAGTAATTGGGGGAACCCTGGGATTTCCTTCCACGCTAACCCCTGATCACCAATAATCAAAATAACAATGGGGATTATAGAGACCCCCATGGCACCTAACTTTTTACCCCCATGTCAGAGATGTCCTTAAAGGATCACCTTAGCAGCTACATTTTAATGCTTATCATAGTGGTCCCTAAAGGACACCAAAGGCACACAAAAGTAACCCTTATGTCAAGAGGTCCTATAAGAACTCCAGTAGCATTTACATATAAACCTAGCATGGCACCCTAAGTAAATAATAAAACAAACTCACATTATTAAAAAATACACTATTAAACAACACATTTCAAGAAATAACCTGTTGTGTGTATATAATAACTATGTGTGAATACTGTGCAGCACATGAGGTGAAATTGGCTCCATACTCTGCCACCATTTATAAACAATGTGAGAATCCCAGCCTAAACACATTGGGTAACCCAGCTATTTTCAGTGTAAGGTTTTTTTATACCAATATATTGGTAAGCTATAGTTCATTCTAAGCAGAGTTCATAAATTACAGTATAGTGTGATTCTGATATATTTTATTCATTTACTGTCACTTTTGAATATAACAAGGACTTACCCCACACAATTGATGCTTCTAAAAAAAGAACAACAATTCATTATCAAAATGTATGTTTTTACAGTTCTCAATGTATTTATATTTATTCTCATTAAAGTTTGGACTATCTGCCAATACAAATAAAGTACAAACCCTGACTCACAACAGTGGCTGCCCAAGTAACTTCCTAGATGCCTCAGGGCCAGATTAGTTTGGTTTCATGTAAATAATTGCTTGTTTTAGGAACACATTTCACAAAACAGTTTATTCATTGATTTATCCAAATAAGGGCAATATTAAAACCATTTAAAATAATATTAAAAACAATAGAACTTGAAAAACGCTCTTTCATTTCTGACTTTATCTATAGATCAGATATTATTAATCCCAACTGGATTCTTCCTTAATTTCTCAGTGCTAGATCTTTGCACTCTCAGCCTGGTCTGAGCTTCGCATTGAGCGTCGAAGGTGCTCATCGAGAGGCCGGGACAGTAGACAGGTGGAGAGGCTCGTAATGAGCGCCAAAGGTGCTCAGCGCGGGGCTCGCAATGAGCGTCGAAGGTACAGCATTCCCAGCCTTAAAAAAATGTTCCCATCATTTTTGACGGGCAATTTCCTAGTTAGAACATATAATGAGAGACTTAATATCTTATATACAAAATGAAGACTTATTTATAAGTCTCATGGTTCTCATGTTTTTGATATTTCACATATAGTTCAGGACTTATAAGAAATCTCACAAAAGAAAATACTTATTGCACTAGTTATACATGCATCTCGCACTTCTTATTTTCTTAACACTGAAAGACGTTAAAAATAACAATGATAAGAACATAGATCAAATGAAAACACGATTCTTACCTCCTCATTTCCCATGTAGATGTTTCTAAAGAGAATACAAAGAGAATAATAATACAATTGTTTAAGTGTGACATATTATAGTGTGTGATTTTTTGGATGATGAGGAATGACCAGATTTTACCTGGTAATGATACAGGCCACTTTTGGAACATTTTGGTTGGAAAGCTATATATTACATCTATGATGAATTTATTAGTTGACTACAATACCCAACGTGAACCAAACAATTCAAACACAGATCACTAATAAATGTAAGAGATGGGATAAATATCAGAATAGTACAGAAGTATAAAGGATAGAAAAAGTTAAAAAAAATACACAAAGAGATAAGATCTGGGCAACGTGAAGTACATACATAGAAAAAAAGAGAAAAAGGAAAGAAGAGGCTTTATAAAGAGGATACTCTTTCAAGTATCCTATACAATTAAAAACATGTAATCTTGAGAAATTTACGAGTTTTTAATTGTATAGGATACTTGAGAAAGCACATAATATGCATGTGTCTAAGCTCAAAGACAGGACCCCACTATTCCTTTCATTTATTTTAAAAACATTTTCACCTTGTTCTCATCCTATGTTTGATGCTGCAGAATATGTAGGTGCATTACAAATATGCGATTATAATAAAAAAAATATTGTCAAGAGTGATATTTAGCTGGGATGGTGGGATGAAGATATTTGCTCCATTAGAGAAAAAAGATAAGTTTAGAGAGAGTGACTTGTGACTTGTGGCTCCTATGTAAGAAGAGATAGATATGGATCTCTCTCAGGGACCAATCAGAGCAAAATAATCATCCCATGAGTGAGGGAACCTCTTATATATACAGACATGGATATTTACTACTATAAAGTTATTCTTACTGTACATTAGAGGATACTGAATATGTTTTGTATTATTACAGTTGCCCTGTAGTGCTGTGTATGGTATTATATACATAATTATGTACAAAGGGCCTCATTCAATTGGCCGAATTTGATATCCGAAATTCAATTGGCGTCTTTTTTTGCGGGCTCGGATCGGGTTAAACCTTTGATCTGTCACTTTAGCAGGGATAAAATCGCAAATCACTATACAATTGCTCCAATTCCCCAATCTCGCAAACATATCCACACTTGTAAACCTCAAATGGTGGAGAAAATCCCACATGTACTCGAGAGGACCCGCAAAGGGGTTAAACACCAATTCATAGCTCTGCAAATGCAAAAAAAGACCAGTAATCCTGCACTGGAAATTACGGGGAGAGCGATGAAAGACATTAGAATTAATTGTACAACAGTCTCAAGCCCGCAAAACTGCAGGAAATAAGTGTTATTTTTATGTGTCATCTCAGGGTTAAATGATCTTGGGTATCAATGAGTTAATACTAGTGATGTCGCGAACATCAAATTTTCGGTTCGCCAATAGCGTACGAGATCTTCCGTCACATGTTCGCGAACGGGCGAACCCGGCGAACAGCCAAAGACTTCAATGGGCAGGCGAATTTCAAAACCCACAGGGACTCTTTCTGGCCACAATAGTGATGGGAAAGTTGTTTCAAGGGGACTAACACCTGGACTGTGGCATGCCGGAGGGGGATCCATGGCAAAACTCCCACGGAAAATTACATAGTTGATGCAGAGTCTGGTTTTAAGCCATAAAGGGCATAAATCACCTAACATTCCTAAATTGTTTGGAATAACATGCTTTAAAACATCAGGTATGATGTTGTATCGATCAGGTAGTGTAAGGGTTAGGCCCGCTTCACAGTGACAGACCAAACTCCCCGTTTAATGCACCGCAAACAACCGCAAACAGTCCCTTTGCACAACCGCAAACTCCCCATTTGCACAAGGTTGGATACCAAGCTAGCCATGTCCCGTTCCTTGTCCTCACTGATGTAATTGAAGGTCTCTTCCTCCACCTAGCCACCAAGGGTCCCCGAAAGGTGACAACAAGCCCCCTGGGACGCCTACTGTGTTTGGTCTTCCAACTCCTCAAAGCCACCTTCCTCCTCTGACTCCTCTTCTTCAGACTCCCAGAGTCTGGGGGCTACCACTGCCCAGCATGGAAGATTATACACAGGTCAGAGTCTGGGGGCTTCCACTGCCCAGCATGGAAGATTATACACAGGTCAGAGTCTGGGGGCTTCCACTGCACAGCATGGAAGATTATACGTGTTGCCTCTGTCTGCGTTATTATAAGGTGTGTACTGTTAAGTAGTACTATTCCTATTGGTTTAATCACTGTTACGTCCACTATCAGGGGACGTGTATATGGCATGGATTTTTGGAAGCCGGAGATGGACAAAGACGCTTGGTCGGTCCACCCACTTCAAATTTGGGGCACTGTGCGTGCAATCTAGGATGCCACCAGATATGAGTGTCACTGTGCACTGGCAAAAGTTGGCAGAGTAGATGCAATAGGCTTCACACACACACCTGTAGGCAGGCAATTGCTATTCAATCAATTACAGTCAAAAAAGTGTTGTTTTATGTCACTGAGCACAATATAAGCTGTGAGCCTGACACAGGCAGGCAACTGAAATTAGATTACAGGAAAAAAATGGATGTTTTCAATGTATGTTACACCACCAGGTATGAGTAGTGAAAATAAGCACAATATAAGCTGTTAGGTGTTAGCCTGTCACACACACACACTGGCAGGCAGGCATAGATTACACAAAAAAAAATTATAAAATAAAATAAATGATGTTCAAAGTTTCCTCAATTATAAAGTATAGGGGGCGAACCGAAAAGCGCATGTGTTCGCCGTTCGCAGCGGACGCGAACATGCGAAAATCGCCGCGAATAGTTCTCCGGAGAACTGTTCGGGACATCACTAGTTAATACATATCGGGCCACCCATATGGACTAGAACATTATTGGCATTTATTTTCATAATTGTTTATTTTCTTTGTCTTACGAGTCTGATTGCATATCGGACCCCTGAACCTAATTGATTGACATGTAACCTCCATGTTTTACTGCCGTAATTATAACAGTCTCATTTTCTATTGACCAATCCGAAATGGGCGGTTACGGGCTTGGTAAATTGATACGGTTTCCACCCACAACTGCCTTGAACCAATGTATGGTTTACGAGTTTGGCTCCAAGCCCACAACGCAACAGCTGGAGCAATTGAATAGCCTCACAAACGGAAGGGAACCAAAGCCTACAACTTAATCACAGACATGCAGCTGTCGGAGAGCGGGTTGCGGGCTTGGATTTGAACGGGGCACTATGTGTATAACTGGCTAGTTACACACCAAGATTTGAAAATGAATAAAGCTCTGTGTGATGAGATATAATATGACTAGCGACTTACTCGTCAAAAATTACGGCAATAAAAAGTGAAGCCTGGCAATGCTGTTTCCCACACAATGGGAGCCTCTCCCATTATTATTGTTATTATTATTATTATTAAATATTTCAATGAAGTTTATTTAGATAGATAGATAGATAGATAGATAGATAGATAGATAGATAGATACTCACCCTGTCATTCCAATGACTGAGTTGCTAAAGGAATAGAAATGAAAAAGAGTGAGAGACTATAGACAAGGAATTGTATAGTCATGGTTGGTAGAGAGGCAGGTGGACCGTCCATATGTGAGTCTGGTACAGAGACTGTAGGTCTTCCATGGAGCGTCACTGAGAGAGCAGTCTCTGTGCAGTTATGCATAAATACATCTATCTCTGAGCATCAATGGAGAGGGGCTCCTCAGGGAGGGAGCAGTCTCAGAGTGGCTTTGTATTAAGAAAGGTGCATCTGTAAATATATATGTCTAGAGAAAGCAGCCATCAGTATGTGGCTATGCATAGCAGATCATGTCATGATGAGGGGTCTGTGATAGAGACGTTTGAGGGAAACCTCTGTGTATATTGAGAAGTCTATATGACAATTACAGTGGGGGAAAGTATTTATTGTATAGTCCGATGGGATGGGAAGTTTACACTAGTCACTGTGTATACAATAAGTTCTGCTATTTGTATACGTGATTTGGGGGTCTTTCTTCCAACTCACCATGCCTTTCTACAGTGTTTTTTAACTGAAAATAATAAAACAAGAATTGTATTAAATCCATGTAACCAATATAAGATTGCCTACATAATCCTATTGCTGCTCTGTACCAAACACACTTTTATTTTTTATAAAGTGCCTACTATCTTTAGTTCATGATTTAAATAGTCATTTTTCTACTCCTATAGATTAAATAACCATTTCGTTTAACTTCTTTTATTTCACCTCTCTATATATTTTTTCTATTTACTTTAATCTGTCCCTATACATTTATGTAACATTTGTTTACCACTTTCTAAAACTCTTCACAATGCTCAAAATCTACTATACACCGTCCTACTCTATACTATACATCATATAACCTCTCCCAGTATTACTTCATATATCTCACTGATACTAGATTGCTCTATATACAATCTAATAACTGCTCTTATGGACTTAACACCTATATTTCCATGTAATAAATCCCTATAGTTACCTTCTCCATATACACTGTTTACATAACTCTTAATGACACTACATATAACAACGTCTCCTACAGTTCAAGATAACAACATATCTAATGTTTACTGCTCTATAACGTTCCCATATAACTCATCTTATTTATGTATATAAACTCTCCATATACTCCTCCCCATTACTACTTAAAATTGCCTCATATAACTCTAACATATAACATTTCATATCATTTTATGACAAAATCCTTAGTTGCAGTCTTGATACTTACAACATATTTGGGCATTATTTAGCCACAGCTCCTAAAAGCAAAGAAAGTTAAACTTAAATTAAACTTGAATGAGTCATAAGCATTCATTATAGAAAATGTTCATCATCTGTTCAATAAGGTGCAATGTCACAGGATTTATACTTCTCTGTGGCCCTATAGCCTTTGTGTTTCCCTCTCTCTTTTCTCTCTTTTTCCCATTATTTCCCTGATCTATTTCACCAACTTTATCTCTCGTGTAGTTTCTCTCTCTCTCTACTCTTCTTCCCTTTTCTCTCTCCTTCAGATTTTCTCCCCCCTTATTCCTTTCTTCTATTTTCTCAACTGCTCTCCTTCCTTTATCCAGCTGTCTCTTCCTTACTCCATCATTTTTACTTCCCAATGCTCCTCTCTCCTGTTTTCCCTTCCTCTTGTTTCTTTTCTCTCCTTTTTCTTTCTCTATGCCTACTACTCCCTTGTAGCACTCTCCTTTACTTGTCTTTTTCTTTCTTACTCTTTCTCTATCATCTTCTTTTTCTACCTTCTCTCTATTTCCATTTTCTTTCTCCAATTCCTCATCTCTCTAAATCCTCCTCCATGCTACTCATATGACCAAAAACTGTTTCCTACCAGGTAATCCGGAGTAGATAACTAAAGGGTTCCCATCCCACTGAAGGGCAATTACTGCATTATTGAGAGTTGGGGTCTATGGACTATATCAATGTCCCTTGTAGATACCACAGGAGTATGGGAACATCCCCTTTACTTCTAAGAAGTGGTCTGATGGCTCTGGATCCTTCTTACCATGTCTAAAAATTGCATCTCCGCTGGGAAGCTGTCATCAAGCTTCAAGGAACTATAAATAATCACAAGAAACAATTTAAAGAGTTTGGTACAGATGTATAGTAAAACGTATGAATTATAATATGTTTGTTTAGAGGGTGGGAAGCTGAGCAAGACAGGGTTTGGGATTTTGCTGTATTTGTTGTATTAAAGGCACAGACAGCACTATTTGTTATATTAATAGGGCTCCAAAGAGATACAGATATATAGCTGATCTATAGAGAATACAGATGTACAGCTCATCCAAAGAGGATAAGTATATGTAACTGATCCATAGAGGATAAAGATACAAAGCCGATCCATAGTGGATACAGATACAAAGCCGATCCATAGTGGATACAGATACAAAGCCGATCCATAATGGATACAGATACAAAGCTGATCCATAGAGGATACAGATACAAAGCCGATCCATAGAGGATACAGATACAAAGCCGATCCATAGAGGATAAAGATACAAAGCCGATCCATAGTGGATACAGATACAAAGCTGATCCATAGAGGATACAGATACAAAGCCGATCCATAGTGGATACAGATACAAAGCCGATCCATAGTGGATACAGATACAAAGCCGATCCATAGTGGATACAGATACAAAGCTGATCCATAGAGGATACAGATACAAAGCCGATCCATAGTGGATACAGATACAAAGCCGATCCATAGTGGATACAGATACAAAGCCGATCCATAGTGGATACAGATACAAAGCCGATCCATAGTGGATACAGATACAAAGCCGATCCATAGTGGATACAGATACAAAGCCGATCCATAGTGGATACAGATACAAAGCCGATCCATAGTGGATACAGATACAAAGCCGATCCATAGTGGATACAGATACAAAGCCGATCCATAGTGGATACAGATACAAAGCTGATCCATAGAGGATACAGATACAAAGCCGATCCATAGTGGATACAGATACAAAGCCGATCCATAGAGGATACAGATACAAAGCCGATCCATAGTGGATACAGATACAAAGCCGATCCATAGTGGATATAGATACAAAGCTGATCCATAGAGGATACAGATACAAAGCCGATCCATAGTGGATACAGATACAAAGCCGATCCATAGTGGATACAGATACAAAGCTGATCCATAGTGGATACAGATACAAAGCCGATCCATAGTGGATACAGATACAAAGCCGATCCATAGTGGATACAGATACAAAGCCGATCCATAGTGGATACAGATACAAAGCCGATCCATAGTGGATACAGATACAAAGCCGATCCAAAGAGGATAAGTATATGTAACTGATCCATAGAGGATAAAGATACAAAGCCGATCCATAGAGGATAAAGATACAAAGCCGATCCATAGTGGATACAGATACAAAGCCGATCCATAGTGGATACAGATACAAAGCCGATCCATAGTGGATACAGATACAAAGCCGATCCATAGTGGATACAGATACAAAGCCGATCCATAGTGGATACAGATACAAAGCCGATCCATAGTGGATACAGATACAAAGCCGATCCATAGTGGATACAGATACAAAGCCGATCCATAGTGGATACAGATACAAAGCTGATCCATAGATGATACAGATACAAAGCCGATCCATAGTGGATACAGATACAAAGCCGATCCATAGAGGATACAGATACAAAGCCGATCCATAGTGGATACAGATACAAAGCCGATCCATAGTGGATACAGATACAAAGCCGATCCATAGTGGATACAGATACAAAGCTGATCCATAGTGGATACAGATACAAAGCCGATCCATAGTGGATACAGATACAAAGCCGATCCATAGTGGATACAGATACAAAGCCGATCCATAGTGGATACAGATACAAAGCCGATCCATAGTGGATACAGATACAAAGCCGATCCATAGTGGATACAGATACAAAGCCGATCCATAGTGGATACAGATACAAAGCCGATCCATAGTGGATACAGATACAAAGCCGATCCAAAGAGGATAAGTATATGTATCTGATCCATAGAGGATAAAGATACAAAGCCGATCCATAGAGGATAAAGATACAAAGCCGATCCATAGTGGATACAGATACAAAGCCGATCCATAGTGGATACAGATACAAAGCCGATCCATAGTGGATACAGATACAAAGCCGATCCATAGTGGATACAGATACAAAGCCGATCCATAGTGGATACAGATACAAAGCCGATCCATAGTGGATACAGATACAAAGCCGATCCATAGTGGATACAGATATACAGCTCATCCACAGAAGATACAAATATACAGCTTATCCACAGAGGATACAGATATGCCGCCGATGCATAGAGGATACAGATATATATCTCATCCACAGAGGATACAGATATATATCTCATCCACAGAGGATACAGATATACAGCTTATCCACAGAGGATACAGATATACAGCTCATCCACAGAGCATACAGATTTACAGCTCATCCACAGAGGAACAGACCCATAGGAGATACAGATACAAAGCTGATCTTTAGTGGATATACAGCTCATCCACGGAGGATACAGATATACAGCTGATCTGTAGAGAATACTGATATACAGCTGATCTATAGAGGATACAGATATACAGCTGATCTCTAGAGGATACAGATATACAGCTCATCCACAGAGGATACGGATATACAGCTGATCTGTAGAGAAAACAGATATACAGCTCATCCACAGAGGATACGGATATACAGCTCATCCACAGAGGATACAGATATGTAATAGACCTATAGAAGATACAGATACAAAGCTGATCTAAAGTGAATAAAGATATACAACTGATCTATCGAGGAATGTGTTACATCAAAGGCTTTGATCTTTCAAGCCTGCAAATGTTACAATCGCTAAAATCTCAAATCACTATTAAATTGCTACAATTCACCAACAACGCAATTGCCTTCAAACCAGCTAATGGCAAATGTAGCCAAATATATTACGGGTTCCAAATAGGAGTCACATAGGGATTACAGACTAGTTTGGAACACTGCAAAAGACAATTAAAACACACTACTGGGCTTTAAAATATGGGGAAAGCAGTGGAAGACATTATAATGAATTGCACAACAATTCCCAAGGAGCAAATAGGCCTTAAAAATATAATATTTTCTCATACAATGGAATGGGCATGCATATGCCAATATGAAAAGTGTGGCTGCAAGATGCAGAAAAACAATTAGACACACTACCTGATTACATTGCAACACAAAAAACATGAATCTGCCTGCCAAATTATCCCTTTCTCAATCACAAAGGATGCTAAACATGTGGATTGGGTGTCTAAACTCTTTTATTTCGAGTGAAATTGAGGTGTAACTTCAGTTTTCGAGGTCCTGTGTGCCCCCCCCCCCACTTGCTGTAGGTAAGCTTTTTATGTATTTGTTGTGTTTATTTATTGTGTTTTTAATGTTTTCATGTGCGCTTGTTTCGGGCAGTAAGGTCGTATTTTTGCGAGGTCGTAATGTTTTTTTTTCTAAGTTCCGCATCTCGTATTTGTTTCTCGTAAGTCCGTAAATTTTGCGAGGTCCACAGTTGCTGGCAAGGAGCGCCTTTGCGAGGGGCACAGGCTCGCTATGCGAGCCCGCAGCGTTAGCAATGACCCGCATGCTCACAACTATATATGTGATATAATCTATTGCATAGTAACTATGGCTCATTAGTTTACAGATGTAGGAATGTGACACAAATGTGATGTATGTGGATGTCCCAAAACCACAATCATTGAAAACACACTGACACAGTGATAACGGTATAGCAAAGCTTTATTACATACACAGAGCACACTCAGAAATGTACAAGACTGTGCATTAATATAATGGGTGTGATGTGGGCGGATCCCGGAAGGGCAAGAGGCTTTTTGTGCAAAAAGGGGATACCTAGATAGTGATAGTCTAGAATAATCATGATGCATAGAAACATACCAGGGTCACATGTGGTCACTACATCACTGCAGCAGGAAACTGAGTAGAAAAGGATCATAAGAAATCACTCAATTTACCAAAGTAACCAGTAATACGCATAGCACTTACTTTTTGTTATCATCTGCTCAATTAAACCGATGCAATAAATCATGGATAATGTCATACAAATCAATTCCACACACAGTGTGTTTTCATATATTATGGAATAATCTCAAATAGGTGATCAGAATCTTGAAAACAGGAAAAGAAGGTTGAAGAACATGTCTTCATGGTCATGAGATAAAGCTATTAAGACCTACAGAGACAAGAACAAGATATCAATCAGAACACTATTTGGATTGACTTCAACACCTTATCTCAACGGCAATCCACATTGAACATCAATCGGTGAAATGTTAAACATAGCCATTCATGTACAAACTCTGTAACCAGGCAAGAGTATGCCAACATTTACATTAATTAATATTCAGTGAGGACTGATGATGATGAGGACTTAGGGGATGCTATCAACTACCTCCTCTTTCTCAGCACTGGGTCACCACCTTCCATGCCTGTGTGCCTTCTCCCGCTACTACGTTTAGGAGGTGTTGGAGTGAGGGGTGCGTACACCTCACATGGCTGTGTAGCAGCTGGCGTTGGTGGTAAGGTGTGAGATGAGAAGGCTACCAGCTCTGGTTGCGATGGTGGTGGAGCCTGTGGAACCAAAGGCTGGAAAGATATGACCTGGCCTTCGGTCAAATTCCAATAGCCGCTCAATAAGTGTTCTCTGTGCTCTGCTGTTGCTATTTGCCTTTTGCTCATACCTCTCCATCCTTCGATTGTGCCTCCTCATCTCATCAAATAGCGATCTGATGCTATCAACGAGAGAGGTCGCCATGTCATTCTGCCTTTCCATCTCGAGTGCCAGGTTTTCCATTATGGTGTAATGGCTTTTGTCCTCCCTCTGAAACTTGTGCATTAGCTCCCTCAAAGTGGCTTGTGAGGTCATGTACGGTCTGTCACTGGACATAACGGGTCTTTTCGATTGGTTGTGGGGATGACAGGAGATCTGGTGGGGATGACGATGACAGAGGCGCTAGTATGGATGGAGTAGATCTCGGCCGAGGCAATGATGTCGGCCATGGCAATGGTGTTGATGTCTGCTGGGTCAATGGTGTTGGTGTCGGCCTTGACAAGATTGTAGCCCATGTTCGGTGAGCCCAGGTTGGGAGTGAAGGAGCGGTAGGGTCCTGCCAAGGCATCCATGGTATCAGAGCAGGTGAAAGTGGTGGGCCTGCAGATGATGGTCTCCAGTACCAAGACATCTTTGGAGGTGATGGTTGTTGTTGGCTCCATGACATGAGACATGTGAGGGCCCGGGGGGTGATTTCCACAATGGTGACATGGGTGGCCATCTTGCTGCTGCTGATTGGTCAGCTTCCTGTGAAGGTCCTGGGCCATCTGGAATAGTGTTGCCTTCCTCAATCACCACTTGCAGGGGTGAATGTGGTTCCTCCTCATGTGGAGCCACCACCTCTGTAGGCGGGTTAGGCCTCCTGGATACTGAAATGAGACAATAGTGTTCGAGTTTGGATTTTCTAAACATTTGTTGCTGTGTGTTTCCATATTCCTGACATCAATCATGGTCACTTGGGGTGATTGTCACACTGTGGTGATTGTTTTACGCAGATAAACATTGACCTGTATCATGAGCATTGTGGATCATGGCTCATATATAACTTGTAACTTGCCTGTGAAAAATGATGGGATAATATTTATATGTCTCTTTTCCCCCTCCCCTGTGTCTCTTTCCCCTCTCCCTCCCTTGTGTCCCATTCCAATTCTCCTTGCCCCTGTGTCTTTTCACCATCTCCCTCACCTGTGTCTCTTCCCTCCGTCTCTCTATTTTTCCCCCAAGTCTCTCTCCCCACATGTTTCTCTCCCTCCCTTTCCCCTGTCTCTCCCCCCTCTTCCCGTTTCCCACCTGATATGGTGCATTGCACATGGGCGTCACATAGTGTATGACCTCCCGCCGCCAATGCGCATGCGCAGCAGAAGCGTTACACACTATGACAACTATTATAGTGATGCTGGTGCAGTGTGTCATCTGCAGTTCATTAGGACATGTGCTCAGCTGAGTCTGCTGTGTAGTGTGTGAGACTGACCAATCTGTGACCAATTTTCAGCAATGGTTGTTAACATGCAGATGAGACATGGTTAGGCTACTACATGACATGCACATGCAGCCTGTCTGTGAGTCTGTATTGGCATATGCCACAATGTGCACACCCATACTTGTACTCTGTTTCGGATGTCAAATCAATCTTGATCTATTTGGTGACTGCTACTCAAAATCAGTTTTAACTGTAAGTGTTGGACAAACATTTCATTGATCACAATTATGATGATATGTTTGCTTCCTAGATTCACATGGTTATTGCTGTCCCATATATCTTTAGTCAGAACCAGAGAGGTTACAGTGATATTGTATGTCAGTTATCTATGTGTGTGAGGTTCATGTGTGTGCATTTGAGGGTGTGATGGTGTAGATGATACTCACGTTGCATGGTTCTCGGATAACCTGTGTTCAGCTATCTTGGAAGGCCCACTACTGCTGCTGACTCGGCCCACTCCCATGCGTAGTATGTAATGACGGCTGGTGGTCACCTCCTCTGCCATCTTCATCTTCACCTTTATCCGGCTGTTAACATATCTGTGCTTGACAGACTTGATATCCCTGTTTATCCCCTCCCACATTGTATGATGCCATAGCGGGCACAGAATTTCCTGAGGAGGATGGTCATCTCCTCGGGGCTTCCAAATGTGCCTGGGGTTCCTGGCCTTTCTTTTCTCTCCCTGGGGCAAAAGTCCCTCATCCCCACTACCTCCTCCTCCTGGGATCAGGCCCCTTTTCTAAAATCAGGCCCTGATTCACTGCCCTTACTCCTTGTGTGCTTACATCTGGGGGCACATCCCTCCCTCCCACAATGCTGACCCACATCTGTACCTCCCCTCCTGACCTGCCTCCTCTCCCTCTCTCAAAATCTTTAACTCTCATTCTTTCCTCCTCCGGTGTTCCACAAACTCTCCTCCTCTCCTCACGCTCCTCCTCGACTCTCTCTCCTCTCCTGCTCACACTTCTCCTCTCCTCCTCTCTCTCCTCCTCTACCCACCTGGAAATTATGAAATGAATATAAGGATAAATCAGTATAATATATATGTGTATGTGTATGAAGAAAATCAAGAATGTCTGTATTATGTGAATTATACCCATAGTATGGGGGGAGAGGGTAGCTGGAGGTATGGGGGGGGGGGGTGTAGATGTGCTGTGGCCTAACGTTATGTATAGCTATGTGTACGTATTAATCTAAGTGTGTGAATTATGTGATATCAGTAATTATGTGTGATGTAATTAAGTGTTAATATTTTTTAGTAGTCAAAATACCAAAAAGTTACAAAAAGGCTTTTTCTCTGTCTCTCTCTCTCTACAAAATTCTGAAACTCACGAACGCCTAGACCTGTGTGTTGACTTTCTCAGCTACCGCACAGTCAAGGACTTATACTTTCCACAGGATTTTAAAGTCGTTTCCTGCAGCGTTCATTAGAGTTTTCCGGTTCCTATTGGTTAATTGGCCTGTGACAGGATCGGAAATTGCAGGCATGCTTGAGTTTGTCGCGCTTCATCTGAATGAATACCCGGACGCGTTACATACAAAACCAGCGTTTACGGTTTTGAGGCTTCGGCCCTGTAGTTGCGGCCTTGCTCAATTGAATCGCTCTGTAAATGCTGCAATTTTAAAGCCCGCTGTTACCTTGATACCGGCCATAATGGTGGCCTAGGTCTCCTTGTTACTGACTATTTAATCCATTAAACATGTCATTGAATCACTGATGTAAACAGAACAATGTGTGTGTTTCCTTCCTCAGTAATACACAAAAGTAATGTTTTAGTGTCTGATGCTGACGTGGCAACATATCCTGTTAACCTATCAATTACCCACTCTGATTAAGTAAGTGAATAACCATTACATACATTAACTACTTAATATAACAAGGGCAGAGCCAGCACCACGTAACCCAGAATCACTTACTGTAAAGATACCTCATTAATTTGGCCATCTGAAAAAGAAAAACAACCCATTAATTAGTGGAATACAGATAGACAGCAACTGACATTGAGAAGAACTTTCCTTAAAAGGGACACAGCAAATGTCCTAGCTATAGCAGAAAAGAAACGTATGGAAATAAATCATTACAATTAGTTATAAGAAATATTGAATGTTAGTGTCAAGTAAATGAGCTTTAATGTCAGGCATTTTATATTCCCTGAAAATGTCCTGCTCCTCTGGCTACTACCCTTATCAATTCATTAACCCTCACAATGAGCTTAAAAGCAGACAGAGCAGCATGCCCAGTTGTATAAATAGCTATATATATATATATATATATATATATTTATTTAGATATATATATATATTTTTTATTGTTCCCGTTGTACAATGGTCCTTTAAAGCTGGGAATATTGATTCATCACAAATAGAAATCCAAACCCTGGCATCCCCTATTAGCTCCCCTGCAATTCGCCAGAGGCCTCAAGGGCACATTCATTTGTCTACATATACTACTTGGTTGGCAATAGACAACTGAGAAGTAATTTAGTTAAAAGAAAATAACAGAAGTGAGATATAACAGAGATATCTTTATTGGCTAACCAAGTACAATGACCGTATGAACATTCAGGGCTACTCTCAAATTTCCCTCAAAAAAACACCAACCACTACATGATATTTATGGTGGAACATTAATATTTGTGCTTATTTTACCTCCTCATCCAACATCTTTTCATACTCCAGCTGAAAGAGAGAAAGAAGGGAATATAATTATTATTTATTATAGTAGGCACAATAGTTACACTACATTATGTATATAACACACTGTATATATCACACAAGGATCAGATGTATATATCACACGTCACTATACACAAGAATCAGATGTATATATCACACGTCACTATACACAAGGGTCAGATGCATATATCACACGTCACTATACACGAGGGTCAGATGCATATATCACACGTCACTATACACAAGGGTCAGATGTATATATCACACGTCACTATACACTAGGGTCAGATGTATATATCACACGTCACTATACACAAGGATCAGATGCATATATCACACGTCACTATACACAAGGGTCAGATGTATATATCACACGTCACTATACACAAGGGTCAGATGCATATATCACACGTCACTATACACAAGGGTCAGATGCATATATCACACGTCACTATACACAAGGGTCAGATGTATATATCACACGTCACTATACACAAGGGTCAGATGCATATATCACACGTCACTATACACAAGGGTCAGATGTATATATCACACGTCACTATACACAAGGATCAGATGTATATATCACACGTCACTATACACAAGGATCAGATGTATATATCACACGTCACTATACACAAGGGTCAGATGCATATATCACACGTCACTATACACAAGAGTCAGATGCATATATCACACGTCACTATACACAAGGGTCAGATGTATATATCACACGTCACTATACACAAGGGTCAGATGTATATATCACACGTCACTATACACAAGGATCAGATGTATATATCACACGTCACTATACACAAGGATCAGATGCATATATCACACGTCACTATACACAAGGATCAGATGCATATATCACACGTCACTATACACAAGGATCAGATGTATATATCACACGTCACTATACACAAGGATCAGATGTATATATCACACGTCACTATACACAAGGGTCAGATGTATATATCACACGTCACTATACACAAGGATCAGATGTATATATCACACGTCACTATACACAAGGGTCAGATGCATATATCACACGTCACTATACACAAGGGTCAGATGCATATATCACACGTCACTATACACAAGGGTCAGATGTATATATCACATGTCACTATACACAAGGGTCAGATGTATATATCACACGTCACTATACACAAGGATCAGATGTATATATCACACGTCACTATACACAAGGGTCAGATGTATATATCACACGTCACTATACACAAGGGTCAGATGTATATATCACACGTCACTATACACAAGGATCAGATGTATATATCACACGTCACTATACACAAGGATCAGATGTATATATCACACGTCACTATACACTAGGGTCAGATGCATATATCACACGTCACTATACACGAGGGTCAGATGTATATATCACACGTCACTATACACAAGGATCAGATGTATATATCACATGTCACTATACACAAGGATCAGATGTATATATCACACGTCACTATACACGAGGATCAGATGTATATATCACAAGTCACTATACACAAGGGTCAGATGCATATATCACACGTCACTATACACGAGGGTCAGATGTATATATCACACGTCACTTTACACAAGGATCAGATGTATATATCACACGTCACTATACACAAGGATCAGATGTATATATCACACGTCACTATACACAAGGGTCAGATGTATATATCACACGTCACTATACACAAGGGTCAGATGTATATATCACACGTCACTATACACAAGGGTCAGATGCATATATCACACGTCACTATACACAAGGATCAGATGTATATATCACACGTCACTATACACAAGGGTCAGATGTATATATCACACGTCACTATACACAAGGATCAGATGTATATATCACACGTCACTATACACAAGGATCAGATGTATATATCACACGTCACTATACACGAGGGTCAGATGCATATATCACACGTCACTATACACAAGTATCAGATGTATATATCACACGTCACTATACACAAGGGTCAGATGTATATATCACACGTCACTATACACAAGGGTCAGATGTATATATCACACGTCACTATACACAAGGATCAGATGTATATATCACACGTCACTATACACGAGGATCAGATGTATATATCACACGTCACTATACACAAGGGTCAGATGTATATATCACACGTCACTATACACAAGGGTCAGATGTATATATCACACGTCACTATACACAAGGGTCAGATGTATATATCACACGTCACTATACACAAGGGTCAGATGTATATATCACACATCACTATACACAAGGATCAGATGTATATATCACACGTCACTTTACACAAGGATCAGATGCATATATCACACGTCACTATACACAAGGATCAGATGCATATATCACACGTCACTATACACAAGTATCAGATGTATATATCACACGTCACTTTACACAAGGGTCAGATGCATATATCACACGTCACTATACACAAGGGTCAGATGTATATATCACACGTCACTATACACAAGAGTCAGATGAATATATCACACGTCACTATACACGAGGGTCAGATGTATATATCACACGTCACTATACACAAGGGTCAGATGTATATATCACACGTCACTATACACAAGGATCAGATGTATATATCACACGTCACTATACACAAGGGTCAGATGTATATATCACACGTCACAATACACAAGGATCAGATGTATATATCACACGTCACTATACACGAGGGTCAGATGTATATATCACACGTCACTATACACGAGGGTCAGATGTATATATCACACGTCACTATACACGAGGGTCAGATGTATATATCACACGTCACTATACACAAGGGTCCGATGTATACATCACACGTCACTATACACAAGGGTCAGATGTATATATCACACGTCACTATACACGAGGATCAGATGTATATATCACACGTCACTATACACGAGGGTCAGATGTATATATCACACGTCACTTTACACAAGGGTCAGATGTATATATCACACGTCACTATACACAAGAATCAGATGCATATATCACACGTCACTATACACGAGGGTCAGATGTATATATCACACGTCACTATACACGAGGGTCAGATGTATATATCACACGTCACTATACACAAGGATCAGATGTATATATCACACGTCACTATACACGAGGGTCAGATGTATATATCACACGTCACTATACACAAGTGTCAGATGTATATATCACATGTCACTATACACAAGGGTCAGATGTATATATCACACATCACTATACACAAGGATCAGATGTATATATCACACGTCACTATACACAAGAATCAGATGCATATATCACACGTCACTATACACAAGAATCAGATGCATATATCACACGTCACTATACACAAGGGTCAGATGCATATATCACACGTCACTATACACGAGGGTCAGATGTATATATCACACGTCGCTATACACAAGGGTCAGATGTATATATTACACGTCACTATACACGAGGGTCAGATGTATATATCACACGTCACTATACACAATGGTCAGATGTATATATCACACGTCACTATACACAAGAGTCAGATGTATATATCACACGTCACTATACACAAGGGTCAGATGTATATATCACACGTCACTATACACGAGGGTCAGATGTATATATCACACGTCACTATACACAAGGGTCAGATGTATATATCACACGTCACTATACACGAGGGTCAGATGTATATATCACACGTCACTATACACGAGGGTCAGATGTATATATCACACGTCACTATACACAAGGGTCAGATGTATATATCACACGTCACTATACACAAGGGTCAGATGCATATATCACACGTCACTATACACGAGGGTCAGACGTATATATCACACGTCACTATACACAAGGGTCAGATGTATATATCACACGTCACTATACACAAGGATCAGATGTATATATCACACGTCACTATACACGAGGGTCAGATGTATATATCACACGTCACTATACATGAGGATCAGATGTATATATCACACGTCACTATACACAAGGATCAGATGCATATATCACACGTCACTATACACAAGGATCAGATGCATATATCACACGTTACTATACACAAGGATCAGATGTATATATCACACGTCACTATACACAAGGATCAGATATATATATAACATGTCACTATACACGAGGATCAGATGTATATATCACACGTCACTATACACAAGGGTCAGATGTATATATCACACGTTACTATACACAAGGATCAGATGTATATATCACACGTCACTATACATGAGGATCAGATATATATATAACATGTCACTATACACGAGGATCAGATGTATATATCACACGTCACTATACACAAGGGTCAGATGTATATATCACACGTCACTATACACGAGGGTCAGATGCATATATCACACGTCACTATACACGAGGGTCAGATGTATATATCACACGTCACTATACACAAGGATCAGATGTATATATCACACGTCACTATACACAAGGGTCAGATGTATATATCACACGTCACTATACACAAGGGTCAGATGTATATATCACACGTCACTATACACAAGGGTCCGATTTATACATCACACGTCACTATACACAAGGGTCAGATGTATATATCACACGTCACTATACACGAGGATCAGATGTATATATCACACGTCACTATACACAAGGATCAGATGTATATATCACACATCACTATACACGAGGGTCAGATGCATATATCACACGTCACTATACACGAGGGTCAGATGTATATATCACACGTCACTATACACAAGAGTTAGATGTATATATCACACGTCACTATACACTAGGGTCAGATGTATATATCACACGTCACTATACTCAAGGGTCAGATGTATATATCACACGTCACTATACACAAGTGTCAGATGTATATATCACACGTCACTATACACAAGGATCAGATGTATATATCACACGTCACTATACACGAGGGTCAGATGCATATATCACACGTCACTATACACAAGGATCAGATGTATATATCACACGTCACTATACACAAGGATCAGATGTATATATCACACGTCACAATACACAAGGGTCAGATGTATATATCACACGTCACTATACACAAGGGTCAGATGTATATATCACATTTCACTATACACAAGGATCAGATGTATATATCACACGTCACTATACACGAGGATCAGATGTATATATCACACGTCACTATACACGAGGGTCAGATGTATATATCACACGTCACTATACACAAGGATCAGATGTATATATCACACGTCACAATACACAAGGGTCAGATGCATATATCACACGTCACTATACACAAGGGTCAGATGCATATATCACACGTCACTATACACAAGGATCAGATGCATATATCACACGTCACTATACACAAGGGTCAGATGCATATATCACACGTCACTATACACAAGGGTCAGATGTATATATCACACTTCACTATACACAAGGATCAGATGTATATATCACACTTCACTATACACAAGGATCAGATGCATATATCACACGTCACTATACACAAGGGTCAGATGTATATATCACGCGTCACTATACACGAGGGTCAGACGTATATATCACACGTCACTATACACAAGGATCAGATGTATATATCACACGTCACTATACACAAGGGTCAGATGTATATATCACACGTCACTATACACAAGGGTCAGATGTATATATCACACGTCATTATACACGAGGGTCAGATATATATATCACACGTCACTACACACAAGGATCAGATGCATATATCACACGTCACTATACACAAGGATCAGATGCATATATCACACGTCACTATACACAAGGATAAGATGTATATATCACATGTCACTATACACAAGGATCAGATGTATATATCACACGTCACTATACACAAGGATCAGATGTATATATCATCCGTCACTTTACACAAGGATCAGATGTATATATCACACGTCACTATACACAAGGGTCAGATGTATATATCATCCGTCACTTTACACAAGGATCAGATGCATATATCACACGTCACTATACACAAGGATCAGATGTATATATCACACGTCACTATACACAATGATCAGATGTATATATCACACGTCACTATACACAAGGGTCAGATGCATATATCACACGTCACTATACACAAGGGTCAGATGTATATATCACACGTCACTATACACGAGGGTCAGATGTATATATAACACGTCACTATACACAAGGATCAGATGCATATATCACACGTCACTATACACGAGAATCAGATGTAAATATCACACGTCACTATACACAAGGGTCAGATGTATATATCATCCGTCACTTTACACAAGGATCAGATGCATATATCACACGTCACTATACACAAGGGTCAGATATATATATCAGACCTCAATATACACAAGTGTCAGATGTATATATCATCCGTCACTTTACACAAGGATCAGATGCATATATCACACGTCACTATACACAAGGGTCAGATATATATATCAGACCTCAATATACACAAGGGTCAGACGTATATATCACACGTCACTATACACAAGGATCAGATGTATATATCACACGTCACTATACACGAGGGTCAGATGTATATATCACACGTCACTATACACGAGGGTCAGATGTATATATCACACGTCACTATACACAAGGGTCAGATGCATATATCACACGTCACTATACACGAGGGTCAGATGTATATATCACACGTCACTATACACAAGGGTCAGATGCATATATCACACGTCACCATACACGAGGGTAAAATGCATATAACACACGTCACTATACACAAGGATCAGATGCATATATCACACGTCACTATACACAAGGATCAGATGTATATATCACACGTCACTATACACAAGGGTCAGATGTATATATCACACGTCACTATACACAAGGGTCAGATGCATATATCACGTGTCACTATACACAAGGATCAGATGCATATATCACACGTCACTATACACAAGGGTCAGATGTATATATAACACGTCACTATACACGAGGATCAGATGTATATATCACACGTCACTATACACGAGGGTCAGATGTATATATCACACGTCACTATACACGAGGGTCAGATGTATATATCACACGTCACTATACACGAGGGTCAGATGTATATATCACACGTCACTATACACAAGGGCCAGATGCATATATCACACGTCACTATACACGAGGGTCAGATGTATATATCACACGTCAGTATACACGAGAATCAGATGTATACATCACACGTCACTATACACGAGGGTCAGATGTATATATCACACGTCACTATACACAAGGTTCAGATGCATATATCACACGTCACTATACACAAGGGTCAGATGTATATATCACACGTCACTATACACAAGTGTCGGATGTATATATCACACGTCACTATACACAAGTGTCAGATGTATATATCACACGTCACTATACACAAGGATCAGATGTATATATCACACGTCACTATACACGAGGGTCAGATGCATATATCACACGTCACTATACACAAGTGTCAGATGCATATATCACACGTCACTATACACAAGGGTTAGATGTATATATCACACGTCACTATACACTAGGGTCAGATGTATATATCACACGTCACTATACACAAGTGTCAGATGTATATATAACACGTCACTATACACAAGGATCAGATGTATATATCACACGTCACTATACACAAGGGTCAGATGTATATATCACACGTCACTATACACAAGTGTCAGATGTATATATAACACGTCACTATACACAAGGATCAGATGTATATATCACACGTCACTATACACTAGGGTCAGATGTATATATCACACGTCACTATACACAAGGGTCAGATGCATATATCACACGTCACTATACACAAGGGTTAGATGTATATATCACACGTCACTATACACTAGGGTCAGATGTATATATCACACGTCACTATACACAAGTGTCAGATGTATATATAACACGTCACTATACACAAGGGTCAGATGTATATATCACACGTCACTATACATAAGTGTCAGATGTATATATCACACGTCACTATACACAAGGGTCAGATGCATATATCACACGTCACTATACACAAGGGTCAGATGTATATATCACACGTCACTATACACAAGGGTCAGATATATATATCACACGTCACTATACACAAGGATCAGATGCATATATCACACGTCACTATACACAAGGATCAGATGTATATATCACACGTCACTATACACGAGGGTCAGATATATATATCACACGTCACTATACACAAGGGTCAGATGTATATATCACATGTCACTATACACAAGGATCAGATGTATATATAACACGTCACTATACACGAGGATCAGATGTATATATCACACGTCACTATACACAAGGGTCAGATGTATATATCACACGTCACTATACACAAGGATCAGATGTATATATCACACGTCACTATACACAAGGGTCAGATGCATATATCACACGTCACTATACACAAGGATCAGATGTATATATCACACGTCACTATACACAAGGGTCAGATGTATATATCACACATCACTATACACAAGTGTCAGATGCATATATCACACGTCACTATACACAAGGGTCAGATGTATATATCACACGTCACTATACACAAGGATCAGATGTATATATCACACGTCACTATACACAAGGGTCAGATGCATATATCACACGTCACTATACACAAGGGTCAGATGCATATATCACACGTCACTATACACAAGGGTCAGATGTATATATCACACGTCACTATACACGAGGATCAGATGTATATATCACACGTCACTATACACAAGGGTCAGATGTATATATCACACGTCACTATACACGAGGGTCAGATGTATATATCACACGTCACTATACACAAGGGTCAGATGTATATATCACACGTCACTATACACGAGGGTCAGATGTATATATCACACGTCACTATACACAAGGGTCAGATGCATATATCACACGTCACTATACACGAGGGTCAGATGTATATATCACACGTCACTATACACAAGGATCAGATGTATATATCACACGTCACTATACACAAGGGTCAGATGTATATATCACACGTCACTATACACAAGGGTCAGATGTATATATCACACGTCACTATACACAAGGGTCAGATGTATATATCACACGTCACTATACACAAGGGTCAGATGTATATATCACACGTCACTATACACAAGGGTCAGATGTATATATCACACGTCACTATACACAAGGGTCAGATGTATATATCACACGTCACTATACACAAGGGTCAGATGTATATATCACACGTCACTATACACAAGGGTCAGATGTATATATCACACGTCACTATATAAAAAGAGTCAGATGTATATATCACACGTCACTATACACAAGGGTCAGATGTATATATCACACGTCACTATACACAAGGGTCAGATGTATATATCACACGTCACTATACACAAGGGTCAGATGTATATATCACACGTCACTATACACAAGGGTCAGATGTATATATCACACGTCACTATACACAAGGGTCAGATGCATATATCACACGTCACTATACACAAGGGTCAGATGTATATATCACACGTCACTATACACAAGGGTCAGATGTATATATCACACGTCACTATACACAAGGGTCAGATGTATATATCACACGTCACTATACACAAGGGTCAGATGTATATATCACACGTCACTATACACAAGGGTCAGATGTATATATCACACGTCACTATACACAAGGGATCAGATGTATATATCACACGTCACTATACACAAGGGTCAGATGTATATATCACACGTCACTATACACAAGGGTCAGATGTATATATCACACGTCACTATACACAAGGGTCAGATGCATATATCACACGTCACTATACACAAGGATCAGATGTATATATCACACGTCACTATACACAAGGGTCAGATGTATATATCACACGTCACTATACACAAGGGTCAGATGTATATATCACACGTCACTATACACAAGGGTCAGATGTATATATCACACGTCACTATACACAAGGGTCAGATGTATATATCACACGTCACTATACACGAGGGTCAGATGTATATATCACACGTCACTATACACAAGGGTCAGATGTATATATCACACGTCACTATACACAAGGGTCAGATGTATATATCACACGTCACTATACACAAGGGTCAGATGTATATATCACACGTCACTATACACAAGGGTCAGATGTATATATCACACGTCACTATACACAAGGATCAGATGTATATATCACACGTCACTATACACAAGGGACAGATGTATATATCACACGTCACTATACACAAGGGTCAGATGTATATATCACACGTCACTATACACAAGGGTCAGATGTATATATCACACGTCACTATACACAAGGGTCAGATGTATATATCACACGTCACTATACACAAGGGTCAGATGTATATATCACACGTCACTATACACAAGGGTCAGATGCATATATCACACGTCACTATACACAAGGGTCAGATGTATATATCACACGTCACTATACACAAGGGTCAGATGAATATATCACACGTCACTATACACAAGGGTCAGATGTATATATCACACGTCACTATACACAAGGATCAGATGTATATATCACACGTCACTATACACAAGGGTCAGATGTATATATCACACGTCACTATACACAAGGGTCAGATGTATATATCACACGTCACTATACACAAGGGTCAGATGTATATATCACACGTCACTATACACAAGGGTCAGATGTATATATCACACGTCACTATACACAAGGGTCAGATGTATATATCACACGTCACTATACACAAGGGTCAGATGTATATATCACACGTCACTATACACAAGGGTCAGATGTATATATCACACGTCACTATACACAAGGGTCAGATGTATATATCACACGTCACTATACACAAGGGTCAGATGTATATATCACACGTCACTATACACAAGGGTCAGATGTATATATCACACGTCACTATACACAAGGGTCAGATGTATATATCACACGTCACTATACACAAGGGTCAGATGTATATATCACACGTCACTATACACAAGGGTCAGATGTATATATCACACGTCACTATACACAAGGGTCAGATGTATATATCACACGTCACTATACACAAGGATCAGATGTATATATCACACGTCACTATACACAAGGGTCAGATGTATATATCACACGTCACTATACACAAGGGTCAGATGTATATATCACACGTCACTATACACAAGGGTCAGATGTATATATCACACGTCACTATACACAAGGGTCAGATGTATATATCACACGTCACTATACACGAGGTCAGATGTATATATCACACGTCACTATACACAAGGGTCAGATGTATATATCACACGTCACTATACACAAGGGTCAGATGTATATATCACACGTCACTATACACAAGGGTCAGATGTATATATCACACGTCACTATACACAAGGGTCAGATGTATATATCACACGTCACTATACACAAGGGTCAGATGTATATATCACACGTCACTATACACGAGGGTCAGATGTATATATCACACGTCACTATACACAAGGGTCAGATGTATATATCACACGTCACTATACACAAGGATCAGATGTATATATCACACGTCACTATACACAAGGATCAGATGTATATATCACACGTCACTATACACAAGGATCAGATGTATATATCACACGTCACTATACACAAGGGTCAGATGTATATATCACACGTCACTATACACAAGGGTCAGATGTATATATCACACGTCACTATACACAAGGGTCAGATGTATATATCACACGTCACTATACACAAGGGTCAGATGTATATATCACACGTCACTATACACAAGGGTCAGATGCATATATCACACGTCACTATACACAAGGGTCAGATGTATATATCACACGTCACTATACACAAGGGTCAGATGTATATATCACACGTCACTATACACAAGGATCAGATGTATATATCACACGTCACTATACACGAAGGGTCAGATGTATATATCACACGTCACTATACACAAGGGTCAGATGCATATATCACACGTCACTATACACAAGGATCAGATGAATATATCACACGTCACTATACACAAGGGTCAGATGTATATATCACACGTCACTATACACAAGGGTCAGATGTATATATCACACGTCACTATACACAAGGATCAGATGTATATATCACACGTCACTATACACAAGGGTCAGATGTATATATCACACGTCACTATACACAAGGGTCAGATGTATATATCACACGTCACTATACACAAGGGTCAGATGTATATATCACACGTCACTATACACAAGGGTCAGATGTATATATCACACGTCACTATACACAAGGGTCAGATGTATATATCACACGTCACTATACACAAGGGTCAGATGTATATATCACACGTCACTATACACAAGGGTCAGATGCATATATCACACGTCACTATACACAAGGGTCAGATGTATATATCACACGTCACTATACACAAGGGTCAGATGTATATATCACACGTCACTATACACAAGGGTCAGATGTATATATCACACGTCACTATACACAAGGGTCAGATGTATATATCACACGTCACTATACACAAGGGTCAGATGTATATATCACACGTCACTATACACAAGGGTCAGATGTATATATCACACGTCACTATACACAAGGGTCAGATGTATATATCACACGTCACTATACACAAGGGTCAGATGTATATATCACACGTCACTATACACAAGGGTCAGATGTATATATCACACGTCACTATACACAGAGGGTCAGATGTATATATCACACGTCACTATACACAAGGGTCAGATGTATATATCACACGTCACTATACACAAGGGTCAGATGTATATATCACACGTCACTATACACAAGGGTCAGATGTATATATCACACGTCACTATACACAAGGATCAGATGTATATATCACACGTCACTATACACAAGGGTCAGATGTATATATCACACGTCACTATACACAAGGGTCAGATGTATATATCACACGTCACTATACACAAGGGTCAGATGTATATATCACACGTCACTATACACAAGGGTCAGATGTATATATCACACGTCACTATACACAAGGGTCAGATGTATATATCACACGTCACTATACACAAGGGTCAGATGTATATATCACACGTCACTATACACAAGGGTCAGATGTATATATCACACGTCACTATACACAAGGGTCAGATGTATATATCACACGTCACTATACACAAGGGTCAGATGTATATATCACACGTCACTATACACAAGGATCAGATGTATATATCACACGTCACTATACACAAGGGTCAGATGTATATATCACACGTCACTATACACAAGGATCAGATGTATATATCACACGTCACTATACACAAGGATCAGATGTATATATCACACGTCACTATACACAAGGGTCAGATGTATATATCACACGTCACTATACACAAGGGTCAGATGTATATATCACACGTCACTATACACAAGGGTCAGATGTATATATCACACGTCACTATACACAAGGGTCAGATGTATATATCACACGTCACTATACACAAGGGTCAGATGTATATATCACACGTCACTATACACAAGGGTCAGATGTATATATCACACGTCACTATACACAAGGGTCAGATGTATATATCACACGTCACTATACACAAGGGTCAGATGTATATATCACACGTCACTATACACAAGGATCAGATGTATATATCACACGTCACTATACACAAGGATCAGATGTATATATCACACGTCACTATACACAAGGGTCAGATGCATATATCACACGTCACTATACACAAGGGTCAGATGTATATATCACACGTCACTATACACAAGGGTCAGATGCATATATCACACGTCACTATACACAAGGGTCAGATGTATATATCACACGTCACTATACACAAGGGTCAGATGTATATATCACACGTCACTATACACAAGGGTCAGATGTATATATCACACGTCACTATACACAAGGGTCAGATGTATATATCACACGTCACTATACACAAGGGTCAGATGTATATATCACACGTCACTATACACAAGGGTCAGATGTATATATCACACGTCACTATACACAGGGGTCAGATATATATATCACACGTCACTATACACAAGGGTCAGATGTATATATCACACGTCACTATACACAAGGGTCAGATGCATATATCACACGTCACTATACACAAGGATCAGATGTATATATCACACGTCACTATACACAAGGGTCAGATGTATATATCACACGTCACTATACACAAGGATCAGATGTATATATCACACGTCACTATACACAAGGGTCAGATGTATATATCACACGTCACTATACACAAGGGTCAGATGTATATATCACACGTCACTATACACAAGGGTCAGATGTATATATCACACGTCACTATACACAAGGGTCAGATGTATATATCACACGTCACTATACACAAGGGTCAGATGTATATATCACACGTCACTATACACAAGGGTCAGATGTATATATCACACGTCACTATACACAAGGGTCAGATGTATATATCACACGTCACTATACACAAGGGTCAGATGTATATATCACACGTCACTATACACAAGGGTCAGATGTATATATCACACGTCACTATACACAAGGGTCAGATGTATATATCACACGTCACTATACACAAGGGTCAGATGTATATATCACACGTCACTATACACAAGGGTCAGATGTATATATCACACGTCACTATACACAAGGGTCAGATGTATATATCACACGTCACTATACACAAGGGTCAGATGTATATATCACACGTCACTATACACAAGGATCAGATGTATATATCACACGTCACTATACACAAGGGTCAGATGTATATATCACACGTCACTATACACAAGGGTCAGATGTATATATCACACGTCACTATACACAAGGGTCAGATGTATATATCACACGTCACTATACACAAGGGTCAGATGTATATATCACACGTCACTATACACAAGGATCAGATGTATATATCACACGTCACTATACACAAGGGTCAGATGTATATATCACACGTCACTATACACAAGGGTCAGATGTATATATCACACGTCACTATACACAAGGATCAGATGTATATATCACACGTCACTATACACAAGGGTCAGATGCATATATCACACGTCACTATACACAAGGGTCAGATGTATATATCACACGTCACTATACACAAGGGTCAGATGCATATATCACACGTCACTATACACAAGGGTCAGATGTATATATCACACGTCACTATACACAAGGGTCAGATGCATATATCACACGTCACTATACACAAGGGTCAGATGTATATATCACACGTCACTATACACAAGGGTCAGATGTATATATCACACGTCACTATACACAAGGGTCAGATGTATATATCACACGTCACTATACACAGAGGGTCAGATGTATATATCACACGTCACTATACACAAGGGTCAGATGTATATATCACACGTCACTATACACAAGGGTCAGATGTATATATCACACGTCACTATACACAAGGATCAGATGTATATATCACACGTCACTATACACAAGGTTTAGATGCATATATCACACGTCACTATACACAAGGGTCAGATGTATATATCACACGTCACTATACACAGAGGGTCAGATGTATATATCACACGTCACTATACACAAGGGTCAGATGTATATATCACACGTCACTATACACAAGGGTCAGATGCATATATCACACGTCACTATACACAAGGGTCAGATGTATATATCACACGTCACTATACACAAGGATCAGATGTATATATCACACGTCACTATACACAAGGGTCAGATGTATATATCACACGTCACTATACACAAGGGTCAGATGTATATATCACACGTCACTATACACAAGGGTCAGATGTATATATCACACGTCACTATACACAAGGATCAGATGTATATATCACACGTCACTATACACAAGGGTCAGATGTATATATCACACGTCACTATACACGAGGGTCAGATGTATATATCACACGTCACTATACACAAGGGTCAGATGTATATATCACACGTCACTATACACAAGGGTCAGATGTATATATCACACGTCACTATACACAAGGATCAGATGTATATATCACACGTCACTATACACAAGGGTCAGATGTATATATCACACGTCACTATACACAAGGGTCAGATGTATATATCACACGTCACTATACACAAGGGTCAGATGTATATATCACACGTCACTATACACAAGGGTCAGATGTATATATCACACGTCACTATACACAAGGGTCAGATGTATATATCACACGTCACTATACACAAGGGTCAGATGTATATATCACACGTCACTATACACAAGGGTCAGATGTATATATCACACGTCACTATACACAAGGGTCAGATGTATATATCACACGTCACTATACACAAGGGTCAGATGTATATATCACACGTCACTATACACAAGGGTCAGATGTATATATCACACGTCACTATACACAAGGGTCAGATGTATATATCACACGTCACTATACACAAGGGTCAGATGTATATATCACACGTCACTATACACAAGGGTCAGATGTATATATCACACGTCACTATACACAAGGGTCAGATGTATATATCACACGTCACTATACACAAGGGTCAGATGTATATATCACACGTCACTATACACGAGGGTCAGATGTATATATCACACGTCACTATACACAAGGTCAGATGTATATATCACACGTCACTATACACAAGGGTCAGATGTATATATCACACGTCACTATACACAAGGATCAGATGTATATATCACACGTCACTATACACAAGGATCAGATGTATATATCACACGTCACTATACACAAGGGTCAGATGTATATATCACACGTCACTATACACAAGGATCAGATGCATATATCACACGTCACTATACACAAGGGTCAGATGTATATATCACACGTCACTATACACAAGGATCAGATGTATATATCACACGTCACTATACACAAGGGTCAGATGTATATATCACACGTCACTATACACAAGGATCAGATGTATATATCACACGTCACTATACACAAGGATCAGATGTATATATCACACGTCACTATACACAAGGGTCAGATGTATATATCACACGTCACTATACACAAGGTCAGATGTATATATCACACTGTCACTATACACAAGGGTCAGATGTATATATCACACGTCACTATACACAAGGGTCAGATGTATATATCACACGTCACTATACACAAGGGTCAGATGTATATATCACACGTCACTATACACAAGGGTCAGATGTATATATCACACGTCACTATACACAAGGGTCAGATGTATATATCACACGTCACTATACACAAGGGTCAGATGTATATATCACACGTCACTATACACAAGGGTCAGATGTATATATCACACGTCACTATACACAAGTATCAGATGTATATATCACACGTCACTATACACAAGGATCAGATGTATATATCACATGTCACTATACACAAGGGTCAGATGTATATATCACACGTCACTATACACAAGGGTCAGATGCATATATCACACGTCACTATACACAAGGATCAGATGTATATATCACACGTCACTATACACAAGGGTCAGATGTATATATCACACGTCACTATACACAAGGGTCAGATGTATATATCACACGTCACTATACACAAGGGTCAGATGTATATATCACACGTCACTATACACAAGGGTCAGATGTATATATCACACGTCACTATACACAAGGGTCAGATGTATATATCACACGTCACTATACACAAGGGTCAGATGTATATATCACACGTCACTATACACAAGGGTCAGATGTATATATCACACGTCACTATACACAAGGGTCAGATGTATATATCACACGTCACTATACACAAGGGTCAGATGTATATATCACACGTCACTATACACAAGGGTCAGATGTATATATCACACGTCACTATACACAAGGATCAGATGTATATATCACACGTCACTATACACGAGGGTCAGATGTATATATCACACGTCACTATACACAAGGGTCAGATGTATATATCACACGTCACTATACACAAGGGTCAGATGTATATATCACACGTCACTATACACAAGGGTCAGATGTATATATCACACGTCACTATACACAAGGGTCAGATGTATATATCACACGTCACTATACACAAGGGTCAGATGCATATATCACACGTCACTATACACAAGGGTCAGATGTATATATCACACGTCACTATACACAAGGGTCAGATGTATATATCACACGTCACTATACACAAGGATCAGATGTATATATCACACGTCACTATACACAAGGGTCAGATGTATATATCACACGTCACTATACACAAGGGTCAGATGTAAATATCACACGTCACTATAAACAAGGGTCAGATGTATATATCACACGTCACTATACACAAGGGTCAGATGCATATATCACACGTCACTATACACAAGGGTCAGATGTATATATCACACGTCACTATACACTAGGGTCAGATGTATATATCACACGTCACTATACACAAGGTTCAGATGTATATATCACACGTCACTATACACAAGGGTCAGATGTATATATCACACGTCACTATACACGAGGGTCAGATGCATATATCACACGTCACTATACACAGGGTCAGATGTATATATCACACGTCACTATACACAAGGGTCAGATGAATATATCACACGTCACTATACACAAGGGTCAGATGTATATATCACACGTCACTATACACAAGGGTCAGATGTATATATCAACACCGTCACTTACACGAGGGTCAGATTGTATATATCACACGTCACTATACACAAGGGTCAGATGTATATATCACACGTCACTATACACAAGGGTCAGATGTATATATCACACGTCACTATACACGAGGATCAGATCTATATATCACACGTCACTATACACAAGGGTCAGATGTCATATATCACCACGTCACTATACTACCGAGGATCTGATGCATATATCACACAGTCCACTATACACAGTAGGTCAGATGCTAATATCACCACGTCACTATACACAAGGCGTCAGATGCACATATATCACACGTCACTATACACAAGAGATTCAGATGTATATATCACACGTCACTATACACGAGGGTCAGATGTATATATGACACGTCACTATACACAAGGGTCAGATGTATATATCACACGTCCACTATACACGAAGTGTCAGATGTATTCATCACACCGACACTAAACCAGGTCAGATGTATATATCACAAGTCACTATACACACGGATCACATGTATAGTATCACACTGTCACTATACCAAGGGATCAGATGCATGTATCACACGTCACTATACACAAGGGGTCCAGATGTATATATCACACGTCACTATACACATGGGTCAGATGCTTATATCACATCGTCACTATACACAAGGGATCAGATGTATATATCATCACGATTCACTATACACAAGATCAGATGTATATATCCCACGTCACTATACACAAGGGTTCAGATGTATATATCCACGTCACTATACACAAGAGGTCAGATGCATATATCACACGTCACTATACACAGAGGGTCAGATGTATATATCACACGTCACTATACACAAAGGTCAGATGTATATATCACACGTCACTATACACACGTCACTATACACAAAGGTCAGATGTATATATCACACGTCACTATACACAAGGGTGTACAAAGATGTTATATCACACGTCACTATACACAGGATCAGATGTATATTCACACGTCACTTTACACAAGTCAGATGTATATCACCGTCACTATACACAAGAGGTCAGATGTATATATCACACGTCACTATTTACGAGGGTCAGATGTATATATCACACGTCTTACACAAGGGTCAGATGTATATATCACACGTCACTACACAAGGGTCAGATGTATATATCACACGTCACTATACACAAGGGATCAGATGCTTATATCACACGTCACTATACACAAGGGTCAGATGTATATATCACACGTCACTATACACAAGGGTCAGATGTTATATCACACGTCACTATACGGTCAGATGTATATATCACACGTCACTATACACAAGGTCAGATGTATATATCACAGTCACTATAACACGAGGGTCAGATATATATATCACCGTCACTATTACACAAGGATCAGATGTATATTCACACGTCACTATACACAAGGTCAGATGTATATATCACACGTCATATACACAAGGGTCAGA